>VZRX01014608.1:30898-107449 GCA_013398075.1 Notiomystis cincta
ACCCCTGCCCTGAACAGCTGTTTGAGGGCTTGACAACCCTTTCCATGAATAAATTTTCCCAATATCCAACCTGAGCCTCCCCTGGCCCAGCCTGAGGCCGTTCCCTCTCCTCCTGTCCCTGTTCCCTGGGAGCAGAGCCCAATTCCCCCCCCAGCTGCCCCCTCCTGTCAGGGAGTTGTGCAGAGTGAAAAGATGAAATTAAGCAATGGATCCAAACAGGCTTCAGACTTTGTACAGTGCCCACATGTACTCACAGGCTCTCACTGAATCACCTTCAGTGCTTTGGACAGACCAAGGTCCAAATTTTCTCCTAGAAAACCCTCTTCTCCTGTCCATGAATAATTCTGTGGGTGTTTCTGCAGCACCTCCCTCGCGTTAGCAATGCTCTGAAGCGCACACGATTTCCCACTGCACTGGCCTCAGATACACCTGTCTGAAGGGCAAAATAAAATATAAAATCACTCAGTATTCTTGCCCTGATCCCCCATTTACACACAAAGCCATCTCATGGAGCCACGTGCGTGGACAGGGTGTCTCTGCTGGTGCCACCACCACTGACATGTCCTAATCAGAGAGCCTGACCCGTGGAGGGTTCTGGGCTTCACCTCTGTCCACCTGCTCCAAACCTTCCTCCACCCCACACCGAGCCCCCAACACCATCCCAGCACTTCCAAATCTGTCTGTGCTCAACAACTCCATTTCAGGGGCACATTTCTGGAAGGTTCAAAACGAAACAGGGTAAGGAAGGGGTGAAGAATTTGACTCCTACATTTATTAGTCCTTTAAAGCCACTCTGGCAGGAGGAGCCATGGAGAGCACAGGTGCTGGGAAGGTGCTGCCCTTCTCTTGTGCCACCTGCAAGAAACATCTCAGATGGAGATCTTGGAGTAGAGGTTGGAATGGGTCAGATGTCACACCCAGCAGTCCACTCTGGTTTTCCAGCCTTCCCCAGGTGTGAGATACCCCCACCCCACCCCACCCCCAGACACCCATGGGGCCTCCTCAGCACTGCAGCACCCACAAAGCTCCAGCATGGGCTGGACCAGAGTCCTCTCACCAACTTCTTTAAGAGTAAGAGGGGCCAGCTCTCCAGGCTGGGGTAAATTCAGTCCATCCACTCAGGCACACACTGAGCACTCCTCTGGCAGCAGCAGCCTGGGGCAGCTCTGCTCCTCACACACACCAGCACCAGACACAGATGGCACCCAGGTCATCACAAGGAGTTGTGCTTTTTATTGAATCCATTGAATGTGCAATTAAACCAGATATTTATTCATCAATATAGTTCTGGACACAGACACGATAAGGTTTACATCATTTACTCCGAAATATAAGTTACTGTGTGCTGCTGCCACTCGGACTGGCAGAGGGAAGGGAGGAACAAATAAATTCACAAGATCATACACAGAATGAGAGGGAACCACCACTGGGACTCACAACAGCATCACAACACAACAGCACTGCCAGAGGAACAGAGTGGAGTGGCTGAAACACTCCGACTGCTGTGAGCACACGCTGAGGACAACAGCACCTCCACCTCGGGCCTGGAGGGACGTGGGCACCCCCCTTCCCTGGGAACACCCCTCTGATACCACTGCTAGCCCTTACAGTGGGTCTGGTCAAGTTCAGGAAGCTACACCGACTGAGATCTGCTAAATGGCTTTGATTTCACACCCCACCACACTGAGGTATGTTCCAGGAACCTTGTGGAAGGAGTGGAGCCCAGGGGGAGCAGCCTCAGGCCGCCCTGACAGCATCTCCCTGAGGCCACGGCACTGCGGGGAGGAGTGCGGAGCAAGGTTTGATACATTCCTTTATTTCAGTGCAAAAACATGGCCATACACATCTCGTGCACCTGCAGAGCTTGGCTTCCTCTCTGTCTCTAAGGAGGAATTTCAACCTTTGGTAACATGGCAGGAAAAAGGGATAAAATGAGGCTGGAGGATACCAAAGCTGCCGACTACAGGAACTCAGGAAGAGCTGGAGGCTGGAACCAGCATCTCTAAAACTGTTGTTGAATTAACAACAAGATTTGATGCCTTAAATACTGGATTTGGAAATTTCCTCTACTCTGATCAACACTTCCCTGCCCTCTTCCAGTCCCCAGTGCCACCAGCAGTGTCCCATCAGGCCCCAAAATACCTGGATATAAATAAAGCGGGTGCAGCATCCAGGCACTCCTGGAGCTGGACTCCCATGGGCTCTGTCTGTGGGGGTGGGTCTGGCTCAGAGTTCAGTGAGGGGTGGGATGACACCACAAGAAAGCCTTCACCTGACCAGGATGCAGTGCTTCAACATCCCTCCACCAGACTGGCAGGTTTACTGGAAGCCAGGATCTCTTTCCTACCGCTGGACACAAGTGAGGGTCAGCCCCAAACCTCACAGGACATCCCCTCCTGCTCACCCCAAAACACAGCCTGCTTGCACAGAGACAGAAGCACAGTGTTCTAGGAGACACTTCCACATGACATCAGAATATTAAAGACAAAGAATAAAGATACTGTATTGCACTACACATGCAGGTTCCACATGGGGCTCTGGGGAACAGGGGAGCGTTTCACTTTGTCCAGTGTGTTGAGCACAGAAGAGTAAAGATCCCAGTGTTTGTTCTCCAGGTTGGTCACTTTTCCAGCTGTTGATCTTGCACTTGGTCCACCTTCAGTCTAGGGTAGGGACTCTTGCAAAAGAAGCCAAATCCATCAGGAAAGCATCATGCACATGTATAAAGCATCAAGCACACACTGGAACCCACTCACATGTAGCCAGGATAGATAGTGGTGTGAGTTTCCCCAGCACAGGTACTGCCCTACATGTATTAGAAAGTCATTCTCTAGGAGATGCCACTGTCCCACTGGGCTCAACTATTCCCTGTGGCACCTATGGGGAAAGAGTAGGACATCCTTCTCTCAGACAGGAGACACAAGAAACCAAAATCCCAGATTTTAGATAAACAGCTGGATTTAAACTCAAGCAGAATCTCTTTTGATTTACTTTAGTTAAAGAAAGGTAAAATTTGCTCCCATATCTCATGGAAACTTTAAAGCCAAGGGTACATTCAGAAAAGCAGAGAATTCAGGCATGCAGGTTCCCAAACCTCCAGGACCTCCCACCTCCCAAACTGCTCCAGGAACTGATCTGATAGAGCTCTGACAATACAGAGGGGCCGGCAATGAGAGCAGATACACCCCACTGCAAATTCTCCTCAGAGCAGTTCATTTCTGAGCAGAAAAGAGAATTTAAAGACTGCTTTAAAATAAAAGTACTCACGTTCCTTCTTCTCTCAGAAGAGCTAAGAACTTTTTCACCCGATACTCAGGGTCCATCTAAACACCAAACAAACAAATGCCCATTAGTGCAATCCTCCAAGCAGTCCAAAAGGAAAGCACAGAATCATGTCATGTCCTGAGCTGGAAGGGACCCACAGGGATCACCCAGCCCAGCTCCTGGCCCTGCCCAGACACCCCAACAATCCCACCCTGGGCATCCCTGGTGTCCAAACACCCCTGGAGCTCTGGCAGCCTCAGGGCTGGGACCATTCCCTGGGGAGCCTGGGCAGTGCCAGCACCCTCTGAGGAAGAACCTTTCCCTGAGATCCAACCTAACCCTGCCCTGGCCCAGCTCCAGCCCTTCCCTGGGTCCTGTCTCCATCACAGAGAGCAGACCTGGGGCCACAAAGACTGCTGGAGCTGTGTTTGCTTTGCCTGAGCCCTGGCCTGGGCAGAGGCCAGCCTGGCTCTGCAGGAGTTCCAGAGCTGCCAGGGCAGGCACAGCCCTGCACCAGGAGAAAAGGTGACAGGCACAAGCTGTGTGTGCTCACAGGGCAGGGGATGGGAGCACACACAGCCTCTGTTTCCATGGCACCTCACACCCACACCTTGCTGCCAGTTCCAGCCAGGCCCACTCTGAGTCTGCTTCCATCCACCCCTTCCCAGAACTGGGGCAGCAAATTGAACAGGAGAAAAGGGACTGAGGATGTTCTCAGTGCTCCTTTCCCCCAGAGCTGCAGCAGCACAAAGCTGAGCCAGCACAAGGCTCCAGAACAGGCAGCACGAACCAGTGCTGTGGATCCATCAACCAGGACCAGCCCCAGGGGCAGCCCTGCCTCCCCAGGACAGGGACAGAGGGGGAGGGGGCAGCAGGGATGGGGACAGGGATGGCAGGGATGGGGACGGGGACAGAGAGGTGGGGACAGGAACAGAGGGATGGGGACAGAGACAGGGGGACAGGGACAGAGGGATGGGGACAAGGATGGCAGGGATGGGGACAAGGGCAGAGGGACAGGGACAGGGGCAGCAGAGAAGCTGAGAAAGGGCTGCTCAGGAGACACCCAAGCTGCTGCTGGAGGACAGCAAGGGTAGCTGGATCTGCTCCCTGTGCTGGTGCACGGGATTGCTGATCCTCTCATGGAACGACTCCAGGGAAATCTCCCTTAGATTTGCACCAAAATACAGTGAGTAAGGACTTTGGAAATCAGAGGCTGCTGGTTCTCAGAATCTTTGTCTTGTATTCCAGAAGTTCTTATGTCCTAGAAACTCCTTGTGTTCCCTCTGCAATCTCCATCACCACCCCACTGTGACCACATGGGGGATTCATGCTGGGAACACCAAGTTCATGGATCTAAGAGGTCAACTGGAGTGAGATTCCCAGCTCCATCACCCACCTGGCAATAAACACGGAAGTCTCTACTTAAAACATAAACCTGGGACTCATCCTTGGAGGGGGGAAGCAAAGTGTCAGCCTGTGTCCTGGCCTCCCACCAGCAAGGCCAAATGTGGGGCTGGAACTCCTCCAGCACACCACATCCATTTTACATCCCTAAAGGAGAATTTCTTCCCACTCCAGATGTGAAGAAGCCATCTGTTTAAAACTCTGACTGCTGTGACGGAGGGCAACACAAATGCCTTCAAAAACAGCTCAGAAGTAAATAAATCCTAAACCAACAGCAGTGTCCCAGCAATGCAGGGGAGAAACAGCCAGCAAGAGTTTCTGCTTTGTGCTAAGAAAAGCCTAAAAATGTAAAACTTCCCATGGCTCTGAGATAGGAGAGCAAGGCCAGTTCCTCAGTACCAACTGCTGAGCTACTTTCAGATCAGAAGAATAAATTCACTGAAACAAGAAAATTTAGAGGAACTCACTGAGGCTCACTGAGCATTTCATTTGGGGTTTAAGCAGCAAAGAACACTTGCAGTACTGAGAGTCCAGGAAAAGAAGAAAGGTGAAACCCCCATCAGAGTGTTTGGAATGGGAAATACCCAGAGACTGAGAGGGACTGTGGTACCACCAAACAGGAGAGTAGAAAGAGGAGAGCAAGACTGCAGGATCCCTCCAGCCTAAATCTTGTCCACAACCTCTCCGAGTCGACAGCTGCCTACAAGGAACAGCTCAGCTGTCACTGTGCCAGCTCTCCCATTCCTGTGGGGGATGTGGCACTTGGGGACACGGCAAGTGGTGCCCTTGGCAGTGCTGAGGGAACACTCAGGGGGCTTTGCCCACCTCACTGACTCTGTGGTTGTGTCAGGAAGGCTGGAGACAGCTGGGACAGGAGCATGTGCACATGAACCCTGAACTCTGATTGCCTGGACATCCCCCTCCTCTGGGGGCATCCCCAGGCTCAATCCACAGCACTAAACCCAGCACAGGACTCTCACCTGGCCAAGGGTCCTGAGTCTCGCCCACCCAGAGGGTTCTGCTCTGACCCCATGGCTGATCCAGCTGAAGCAGGAGGCTGGACTAGATCAGAGAACACCCTGAGTGGGAAGGGAGCCATGGGGAAGGATCACGGAGTCCAACTGCTGGCCATGCACAGACACCCCAACAGTCCCACCCTGTGCATCCCTGAGAGCTCTGGTGGCCTTGGGGCCATGCCCACTCCCTGGGGAGCCTGGGCAGTGCCTGACACCCTCCCTTCGTGACAACCAACACAGGAGACTCTCAGGTGCATTCTGACCTCATTTATCCTACAGCCCCATGACAACTCAACCACCTCCTCCTGTATTTCTCAATGTTCCTGGAATGGCAAATGTTGGGTGAAGCCTGACCCCAACTCCAGGTGGGCCCAAAAAGGTGTCATTTACAGACCAAACCCAGTGGGCTGAACACTGGTCAAGCTGGGCCCAAGGAGCTGGGCTCAGGGGTAGGAGGTCCATGTGTGCCCATGTGCCAGGTACCCACATGGAGCCAGCATTCCTTACCCTCCCTAGAAACCAGCAGGGCTGGGGCTGGGCACACCCTGAGCCTGCAGGTGGCACGGGGTCAGGAGAGTCCTGCACCTGCTGCTGGTGCTGCCACTCAGGGAGGGAAATCCAGCCCCACACACACCTCACAAAGTTCAGTGAAGGGAAGTGGCAGCTGCTGCACCTGGGCAGGGCCATCCCCACACACCAGTACGGGCTGGGGACAGCTGGCTGGAAAGGGACTTCTCAGACAGACACAGGCTGTGTTTCGAGACACTGCACTGAACATGTCTCCTTCTGAAAGGGCTTCTTCAGAGCAGATGCTGAGGTGAAACCTTAGGAAACCATGGGAAGTCATCACATCCAGGAAATAACAAAGGTCCAATCAGAGAGTTCTGCTAAAAACCCAATGTAACCTGACACAGTTATACACAAACAGATCTTTTCATCCTTAGGAAATCTGTTCTAAAGCCACCAGCTGGAACTCAAACTTGCCAAGGCCAGTGCTCTGTTTCCCAAATGGAAGATGCTGCCTTCACCCCTCTCCACCTGGACACCAAAGGGTGTCCATCATCTGCCCTGGGTCCTGGTGAGGAACAGCATTTACCTGCACCTTATCCAAAAGACTGCAGCTGAAAGGCCACAAAGACTCAGACTTGATCAAATTGCTTATTAAAAATGCAGGCACAAACCCCAGAGGCTGATCTGCCTGGGAAGGAGCAGAAGATGGAGTCAGTGGAGCACACAGAAGCAGGTTCAGCACTCCTGGACTCCTCTGGTGCTCTGTGAAACAGGAAATGCTGCTGCCAAACTAGGGGGAAGATCTTCTGGAACAGCAGTGTGGGGACTGACTGTGACAGAGCTCAGAGAAGTGATAAGAACATGGATGTTCCTTCCTGGGTAGTGCAGCATCCCCAGGATATCCAGGATCCCTCAGGAAACAAAAAGAACTGAAGGGGGGTTGTTAATCTCCAGTCCAGAGAAGGAGATCCTCCACCAAGATGTGACAAGCCCTCAGTGCTCCTGGAAGCCTGCCACGAGCCCCAAACCCTCAGCATGTCCAGGTACAGTGTTTGGTTAAAATTAAAGCAGGCAATATTATATGGTGATCTTTCAAAGTAAGTTCCCATGAAAGGTAAGATACATTAAAGACAAGCAGCTTAGATTAAGTTTTATTTATGCTGATTAAGTTTTATTTATGCTAAACAGAAGTTACCAAATCAGGAAACCCTGGAGGTGCCAGAAGAGGCTTTCTGGAACACTGCCTGGCTCATCCAGGCTCTTGCTCTAAGGAGGAGAGAGACCTTGGCTTTGGGAGTGCTGCCAGCAAGGTCCAAAGCAACAAGACAGGTGGGGAGAGGAAGGAGGAGGAACCAGCCCCCAGCCATGGAAAGAGTATCCAGCAGCATCAAGGCAGGGTGAAAGCAGTGAAGGACCCAAGAGCATTGGAGGTGGCCCTGTGCTGCAGCCAAGGCCACTCAAACACTGTGGATCCACATGGCAAATCCTCGGTGTATCCAGGGATCAAAGGCTTCGTTTGAGCCAGAACAGAACCATTCCAGGATATCCAGTGTACACAAATGACCAAAGAATGTGACACAAAACACGACATCAGAGAAGGCCAGGAACAGCAACAAACAGAGTTTGGGGGAAATTAGCCTGCCAGAAAGTGTAGGGTTACACAGCTCATAAACAAGGTGACAAGTCACCCAGGGCACCACAGCAGTTCAGGTATCCCAAGAAAGGATTTTGATACTGAGGGTCTGGTTCAGTGTGACTTTAGTCTGAAACACACTGAAGTCATCTGACCAGCTTAGGAATCCCTGCAGGGAGGGGAGAGTGGGGTCACTGCTTCCACAGAACAAAACCCACCATTAGACTCAGAGGAAGACACTATGTGCACATTTTTTACAAAAAATTCATTCACCTGGCATCTAATCAGCTGAGTTCTGAAACTTCATCCATCACCTGGAATTCTTAAGTGATTTCAGACTGAACTCTCCTTCTAAAAAGCTGTGGTACAACTCAGTGAAAACAAGATCTAGTGCTGGACTTCTCTGCTGCAACAGTGCTTTGCTGTACAAGGCTGGCAGAGCCCAGCTCGCTGTGGGTTCCAGTGCACCCAGATCCCAGCTCTGTTCAGTGAGAGCCTGCACTGCTCTCCTGTATTTATAGCAGTTCAGCAGATGGAGTCATGGAAACACCTCAGACCTTTTGGAACAGAGCTCCTTCATATTTAGCTGCCATATGCTGCTACCTCTGCTATTACACAACCACCTGAACCCAGAGCCAGGGCAGGAACCTCCCTGCTGCCAACCCTCCACGGGCAGCAAGAGGACACTCTCAGTGGCCCTGGGGACACCCTCAGTGGCCCTAGGGACAGTGGCAGCAGTTCATGTTCAGTGTGTGAGGAAGGGCACAGTCTCTGCCTGTCTCCTCCCAGCCTGGCTGGTCCTGGACTCCCCTACACAGCAATGGTCTGTTGAAAAAAGTTACTGCCCAAGAGCAGTTTGTCTGCACAGCCTCGGGCAGAGTGAGGGCTCTGTGTCAACAGTGTCACTGGTCACAGAACCATGGAATGTCCTGAGCTGGACAGGAACCCCCAGGGATCATCCACTCCCACCCCAGTCCTGCACAGACACCCCAACAATCCCACCCTGAGCATCCCTGGAAGCGCTGTCCAAACACCCCTGGAGCTCTGGCAGCCTCAGGGCTGGGACCATTCCCTGGGGAGCCTGGGCAGTGCCAGCACCCTCTGGGGAAGAACCTTTCCCTGATCCCCATCTTAAATCCCCCTGACCCAGCTCCAGCCATTCCCTGGGCCCTGTCCCTGTCATAGGGAGCAGAGATCAGAGCTGCCCTTCAGGAGGAGTTGCAGCCCCACTGCGTTCTGCCCTCAGTCTCCTCTGCTCTGGCTGAACAATTGACCTCAGCTGCTCCTCCTGTGGCTTCACCTCCACACCCTTCACCATCTTCAGGTCCCTGCTTTGGACACTCTCTAACTCCTTTCTCTCCCTATCATATTGTGGTGCCTGGAGCTGCCCCCCAGGAGTGGAATGGGCACAGAGGCCAGGCTGGGAACAGGCCTGGGGTCAGCATTCCCACCCAACTCCCAACTCAGAACTACCCATGATTTCCAGAACCTCCACCTTCAGCTCTGAAAACAAGCAGCACTTGAGGTGAAAGCAGCACAGGACACGTTGTGTGCAGAAGAAGGGACCCATTGTCAGGGCTGAGGGAGCGGGAGCGCGGCAGAACCCGGCAGTCCCCGAAGGCCAGCACCCCTTAAATACATTTAATACATGTGAGCAATGACTTACTGACTTGCCTGTAGGTATGGAATTAAAAGCCAAGGAAGAAGAGGAAAAAGTAATCTAGATAAATGACTTTATTCCCTGAGGTGACATCCAGTCAGAGCATATCCTTAGCGCTGAGCAAGTTTTAACAGAATTGTGAAGAGTGAACAGAGGGGTACATGACTTGTCTGCTCTGAACTACAAGTCTCTTCACTTCTGCCCTGCCTCTGCGAGGAAGATCTGAGGACAGTTCACTCAGCTGCACTAAATCCATTTGATGTGAGCAGAGGGGGGGCTGGGGGAGCACTGGGATGTCAGGGGAGGATTAGGGCTGCACCCTCAGCCCGTGTCAGCATGAGCACGAGCTTGCTGGCTGGCTCCAGGCATGGGTGCTGCTGCGGGGGAGGGCTCAGAGCTGCATAGTTCTACCCTCTGCAATTATTTTCTTTAAAGTGCTGAAAGTGGAAAATAAAGAGAAGAGCAGCTGAACAGCCTGACAGATTTATCTTCTTCAGGGAAAGAGCACATACACCTGCACAAGCACCTTCTTTAAAAAAAACCCAAGGTGATTGCTATCTGCAATCTTAACATGCTGGGTGGAGAGATGAAATTCCATGAAAGGTGAGTTAATCCAACCCCTCCCGTAGCCAGATGCTCTGAAGTGCAGCTCTGAACAGCCCATGGGCACAGGGGGATTTAAAGATCTCTGTGGACCAAGATGTGGGGATTTCTTTGTTCTGAAAATTTCCCCTCACTGCAGCTCTTTTCCCAATTAAACCAATGCAAAGGCTCCCACCAACAGCAGGGGTCTGCAGAGAAGGGAACCTCCAGGACTGCTCTAGGACCCCAGTCCTTCCTCCCCAGAACCATTCCTACCTGTAATGACATTTCTATCAGCATCAGCAGCTTCTTGATCCCGATCCAGACTGGCTTCCCTTTGACGTTCTGTGCGATCGTGCTGCGCTCCTTGTCTTTGAAGTTACCCAGCAGCTGGGGGGGAAGCATTTTAAAAAATCAACAACAGGAGACTGACAGTAGGAATACTGGTACCTACCTTGGGAGAAAGGAATGGGAAGCTAGAAGCATTTACCAGCTGGGAAGGAAAATGTGTTGCAATGTATCTTAGACATGGCAAAACACAAACAAAAAATGCTTTAATTCCCTAATGGGTTTTATCCGTAACATCCCTTATCCAACAGTTAGTGCTGTGTTCTTAAGCTGCACTCCAGGTTTTCTCCAGATCAGGGTCTTCAAGAAAACAATGGCTCAAGCCACAGGAAGTTTCCAAACATGCTGCAGGAGTGTCTATGTCTCTCAGGCTTTGGTGATACCATCACTGGGACAAGGTTGCCAATGGCACCAAAGATTTGCCTGTTCAGTTTATTTTAAGAGCCTTCAGTACTCACTAAGATTCCCAGTAGGGCACAGAAAAAGGAGACACTAAAGGCAGGAATTTATAAGGAACTTAAAATCTCCTCAGCACCAAACACCTTCAGTTGACACTGTTCCAATTCACCAGAGCTCAGCACCCTCCGGGCGCGTTCAGTTTAAGTGCCCCAATTATATTCATTACCCACTTCCATGCCCTTGGAATATTTAAATCCTCACCACAAACCTTTCCCCAGACCTACTGTTCTCTAATTTTGCCTTAATTTAATTCATGAAAAAGCAAATTGAAAAGCCTCAGAACTGCTATGTTATGACATGATGTCAAGTGGGATGGTGTTACCAGACACAGCTACTGCAAAATCCCTCATTTCCAAAAAATTTCGAGTCTTTTGTCATCCTTGAACTTTTCCTCACCTCTAAAGCCTCCATGAGCTGCTCCCCTGTGGCAATGTTGGGCACGTGGATGGTGGTGCTGAAGGCATTCAGCATCTCCATCTCCTGCAGGACATCCTTGCGACTCGTGGTCCCGATGATCAGGAGCTTGCGGCCCTGTCCAGGCAAGGGAGCGAGAGTCAGGAAAGGAAAAACTACACAGAACCAGCCTGGGGAAGGTTCAGCTAACTACAAATGATAAATGGGAAATGGCCATTTAAAAACCCACTTCAAAGAAAATTAATAGGATTAAATGTGTCAGTAATTGAAGTAGTCAACAGCAGCCACAGGAGACCAGGATCAGATCTCAGAGCAATGCCACCAACAGGGTCCAGGAATGATGGTGCACAAAGCTCCACCACACTCACAGCTCCTTCTGAACCCTTCATTATAAATAGCTGGATCCTCATTAAATTTAAAAGCCTGAGCAAACTCCCACTCCCAAAAGCTGAATTACAAATGACTTCTCGGGGGAACAGCCTGTCTTCAGGAATCTGTGGGTACAGTGAATTCCCTGCTCCTGCACAGGCAGTTCCAGCTCAGGCTTTCAAGCAGAGGCTGTTGTGAGTCCCTGAGTTCTCTGGGCAGCTGTGCAGGACAGTCCCACTCCAGCAGCCTCCAATTCCAATCCAGAGTGCAGAGAGCAACCCCAAGTCAGCCCAGGCAGTAACAGGGTTTATGAATAACAATGAATAACTTGTGGAAAACATCAGCTGCAACTGCAAATCCACTGCTGTTTGTTCACCTTGCAGAGACCCTTCCACTGCCATTTGAATTTCCCTGTGCAGGGTTTGGACACTGACCAGTATTGGCTCATGGAAGGAGCTGCTGGGATTACCAGGCAGGATCATTAGTCCCTTTTCTGTCCCAGGACACAGAGCTGGGAGGGGCCTGGCTGGCCAAGGACCCTCCTCTTGTGCTGTACAAGAAGTTTGGCTGGGGCTCCCAGAGTGAAGTGAATGTCCAGTGCCCAAGTAGAGGGTGCTGGCACTGCCCAGGCTCCCAGGGAATGGTCCCAGCCCCGAGGCTGCCAGAGCTCCAGGAGGGTTTGAACAGCGCTGCCAGGGAGGCACAGGGTGGGGTTGTTGGGGTGTCTGTGCAGGGCCAGGAGCTGGATTTGATGATCCCTGTGGGTCCCTTCCCACTCAGGATATTCTGTGATTCTGCAAGTTCTATATTTCAACTTCATGACGCAAAACTTCATCATTATAAAAACAAAACAACACCCTAAAAACTATTCCCAGAACGAATCCTGTAACTGCTTTGCATTCCCTTGGCAGAGGATGAAAACCTGTTTAAACACACCCTTGATGTAGACAGTGCATCCTCACAGGGTCTGCTCTTGCCCTGCACTGAACAGATTCTGCTCCTGCTCCAGGTGCTGGACACTGAGAAAGATCCTGAACTGGGAATAAGCTCCAGTGCCCACTCCAAGTTTGGGTTTAGCCCAAGAGGCAAAAGGAAGGAAGAGCTGGCAGGTGGAACCAGAGCATGTCCCAGGTCATGGGTGTCACACAGGGCTCTGCTGGGGACACCGTGCTGCCCCTCCTGTGTGAATCCCTGCCTGCAGCTCCGGAGGCACCACAGCACCACTCAGCCACGTCTTTGGAAAAGAGAAAATGGGGAAAACAGCCAATTCCTGAACTGAAAATGCTGGTTTGGAACTGCAGGGACAGCAGTTAATGCGATGTTTCAGGGCTGAGGGTCCGCCACTGCCTGCAGGTCACCTGGGGAAGGGCACAGTGTCCTCAGGAGGACATGCCATTCCATTCCATTCCATTCCATTCCATTCCATTCCATTCCATTCCATTCCATTCCATTCCATTCCATTCCATTCCACTCCATGGAATTTCTGCCCCATTCCAAAGGTGCTGCTCCCACCACGTCCTGCATGGCCACAGCTTTACAACTGCACAGGATTCGTTTCCTTTTTGATGGTCCAGCAAGGCCAGGAAAATATTACAGCATTTCACAAGTTTGAGCCAAATCAGGAAGGTCTGGCTGGCAAAGATGAAAACCCAGCACACCCAGTGGAGAGAAACTGAATGAAGTTTGATCCTCATCCCACAGGAACTCAGGAAGCCCTATCAGTTGCCCATTTTCATGGAATCATGGAATGGTTTGGGCTGGAAAGGACCTTAAGACCACCTTGATCCATGCCCTGCCATCTTCCACTAGAGATTTCCAGCTAAAGCACTTCATAGACCAAGAGGGTTAAGTGATGCCCAGCAGCAGAAAAGCTTTTTGCCTGCACAAAGACAAAATTCCAGCAGCTTCCCATTATGGAAAGGGTTGATAAAACAGGGTGTAAACACAGGCCTGGAAGCTGTGTGAGTCCCCAGGACACCTGAACCACGTGCTGCTCCTGAGCCCCCAGGTGTGGTACAGAGACATCTGCTCCCGAGTCACCTCCCAAGGACAGGGTTCAGAGGTGCCTCCAGCCTGCTGAGATCCCCCTGGCAGGGCAGAACTGCCCCAGGAGCACCCACACCCAGGGATCATCAGCAGAACTGACTGGGAAACTTCATCTCAGCTCTGACTGCCTTTGCTTTCATTTGCTCTCTATCTCCTCAGCCTCTGTCCTCAGGGAGCTCGTGCTCCTCCCGTGGTGCTGCTGGGGCTGATGCTGCAGACCCTGGAACTCAGCAAAAGGCACAGCCCTGCAAGGAGAATTCCTGCTCCCTTCACCAAGCAATCCTAAGCAGCCACACACATGCCAGGCACCTCAAACAGCTTCACTGATGCACAGGTGAGGTACCAGGGCACAGAGGAAGCCAAGGACAGACACCTGACCAGAATTGAGGCCCTCAAAACACAGAACAACCCGTCCTGCAAGTGCTGTACCACACAGACCCATCTGCCTCACAAGTGGTTCTCCTAAAAACTTGCTTATTACTGTATGGAACTCTCAAAATTCTGAACAGCTTGGGCAAGGGGCTGTGTTAATAACAGTTTCCCATGAACTATGAGCGTTTTAGAGGGAAAAAATTGCTCAGCTGCACCCAGGCAGTGTCTGTTCCCCAAATATAGCTCCCAGCATGTGTGCAGTGCCTGGCACACTGATCAGGCATCAATCAAGGGGATAACTACCTCAGAGTGGCTGCTTGGGGGATGCTCATACATTAATGAAGTCTGTGCCTGATTACAATAAAAATGGAATCTAGCTTGGAGTTTGATGAGGAAAGGACACAGGCAGTACAGGGATGTCACCAGTGAGGGGAGTTTTACCTCCTGGCATCCCCGGTGCTCACGACTGATCTCGCCCTTGGCCCTTCCTCCTCAATTCCTGGAGCCCAGATGACACATTCCTCCTCCAGGAAAGCTGCCCACGCTCCAGACTCACCCCACAAACATTCCCTAAAGGACCAGTTCAGTGGTGGCACGCCCGGGCAGTGCCACACTGAGTCAGCTGGACCCAAACCCAGCAGGGCAGTGGGCGATGGCTGCACACAGAAACGGCTCCAGAGCCCTGTGACCACTGAGGAAAACCACTGACGTGGGTCCCTGTGGGAATTCTGTGGGAACACCAGCTCAATCTCACTCAGTGTGCGACCACTGGGACAGCTTTAGAATGGGAAAAGGGTAAAACAGGATTATCATTCTGCCCTGTGAACCCAGGAGTTCCTTCCTGTTCCAAATATAATTTCAAATCCATCATTTCCAAGCTGGGGACGCCCAGCCTGGAGAAGAGAAGGGTCTGGGGACACCTCAGAGCCCCTTCCAGTGCCTGAAGGGGCTCCAGAAGAGCTGGGGAGAGACCTGGGACAAGGGAGAATGGATTCACACTGCCAGAGGACAGGTTTAGTTTGGATATTGAGAAAGAGTTGCTCCCTGTGAGGGTGGTGAGCCCTGGCACAGGGTGCCCAGAGCAGCTGTGGCTGCCCCTGGATCCCTGGCAGTGTCCAAGGCCAGGCTGGATGGGGCTTGGAGCACCCTGGGATGGTGGAAGGTGTCCCTGCCCATGGCAGGGGTGGCACTGGATGGGTTTAAGGTCCCTTCCAACCCAAACCATTCCATGTTTCCATGATTCTGTTGAGTTGGAGAAGTCAGAGAAAGCACCAGGGATGGTCAGAAATATGGAATAACTTCCCTAAATAGATCCTTGGTAAAAACAGAGAGGTTTATAAAATCCTAGGTGGTGCAGAGGAGATGAGGGAGAGGCTGGCTGCCTGTCATTACAGAAACCAGGGAGCACAAGATGGAATTATCAAACATCAGATAAACTGAACTAAAGGGTGTTTGCTGTCACCAACAGCTCAGCTGGACTCAGGCAAGCACAGTGCTAAGAATGGAAAGGCTTATTAACAAGGTTGAAAAGCACCAGGATGAGTTCCCAGAGGGCAGATCCACCAGCAATTTTTAGATATCTCTGTTAAAATCTATTCCCAGGTCCCTGAACCACTGACGTGGTTGGGAGCTCCTCAGAACAGATGGCTACTCCGCAAAAGTGCTTCAAATTTTTAACAGCTCCACCCAAAAGATACTGATTTTTCCCTGCTTTCCTCAGAAGAAGCCATGCCTTCAACTCTCTGCCTTTAAACCTGACCCCTGGAAAGCAGCCCCTGGGACACCCAGCACTGACAGAGCAGGAGTCCCTCAAGCTCTTCAAACTTTCAGGCACCTCAACAAACAAGTGGGAACCCCCAGGGCAGCAGTGTTTGCCCCAGGAAATACCAAGGCAGCAGGAAAAGCCAGACTGGAGAAGCTGCCCTCAGCCAGCCCCTCTGCCCTGACACACACCACGGGAGATCCCAGGATTTATTCCTGTGACAGGATCCCAGAACGGTTCATGCTGGAAGGGGCCACAGTGCCACTCCCTGCTCCAGCAGGTCATTCCAGAGCACTGCTGAAGTGGCCACATTTTCAGAAAAATTCACTGTTTTGATCCTTAATTTCTACAGCAGCCATGGTGAAGGCAATGTGCCACCTGTTCAGCCCATGGAAAATCAGGATTCAAGCTGAACTTCTGAAAATCAGGCACAACACGTGAGTGAATCACCAAAGAAGGAGGAACAGTTTAAGATCATTTAATGTCAGGTTCACAACCAGGGCAGTTCTAGCCCAGTTCTGGCACCAGAGATCAGACACAGGGACAGCCTGGGATTCATCCTGTCCCCTTTTAGGCAGAGTGCCCCAATTTGGAGGCCAAGATCCCTCTGTGCTGACAGGGAGACAGTACAGAGGGGTGTGTCCTGCCCTGCTGCTTTCCAGAAGAGGGATGACCCCGGAGCTGAGCCCTCTGCTGCAGAGATTTTACCCCACTGGTGGATATTGCCATGCACAGAACTGTTTCAAGCAACTAAATTATCCAGCATCAGGAGATGGATTCCTCTACCTCAGCATCCTCCTCCCAACAGGCACCACATCACTGCCCAGGGGGAACTAGAACATGACACAGTTACAGACTCTCCTGGAGTCTCTCCTGGAGCAGCTGGAGCTTCAACACCTCCCTGGAGTCTCCAGGTACAGAATTCCAGCAAATCCAGCCAGCCTCAGGCACTCTGCTGGAACCAGGCACTGGCGACACTGAGGTGCCTCTGTCACCCACCTGTGTTCAGGACCCTTGCACACCTTTATCCTTGAGCTTGGGGTCTTGGGAATTCCTCACATATAAAGGGGCAAACACAATTCCCCGGGTTCATGCACATAAAGGTAATGTCACTGGTGACTGGAATTCCTTCCAATTCACACCAAGTGACATGGAATCAGGAATGCATCTGGGATTACACCAAACAAGGAGATTATTCCCCCTTAACTTTCATCAATTGGCAAAAGCCTCCAGTGTCCCAGTGAGAAAAGGGGCTGGGGGCTCTGGGAGCAGTGGAAGGCCATCCCCAGGCATGGAACCCCACTGGAAGTGGGGCTGGGGGCTGTGGGAGCAGCCCCAGGGGAAGGTGTCCTTTGGAGAGCACCCTGCCCAGGCAGAGCTCCCAGCTCCGTGGGGATGCTGAGGGCCCTTCCTGCCCTGAGGGCAGAGCTCCCACTGAGGGCCCTGGGGGCAGAGCTCCCACCCGGCTCTATGGGGTTGCTAAGGGCCCTGAGGGCAGAGCTCCTTCCCGGTTCCTGGGGATGCTGAGGGCCCTGAGGGCAGAGCTCCCACTGAGGGCCCTGAGGGCAGAGCTCCCACTGAGGGCCCTGGGGGCAGAGCTCCCACTGAGGGCCCTGAGGGCAGAGCTCCCACTGAGGGCCCTGGGGGCTGAGCTCCTTCCCAGTTCTCGGGGATGCTGAGGGCCCTGAGGGCAGAGCTCCTGCCCGGTTCCGAGGGGATGCTGAGGGCCCTGAGGGCCCTTCCCGCCGGCCGGGCGGATTGTTGGGAAGCAGCAGGGAGGCACATGTGAACTCCGTGGGGCTGGGGAGCGTCTCCAGGCCCTGTGTGACTCTGCATGTAGATGAAGCAGCCCCGGCTTCGGGAGCTGCTGCTGCTCCTTTCTCAGGGAAGTCCTTTTCTCCCGCTCGGCTCCCTGCTGAGACAGCCCTTTTCAGCCTTTCCATCCCCCAGTCCCTGCTCCTGCACAACACAGACAAACTCGATTGAATTAAAGACCCAAGAGAACATGGTTTATTTTCTTCTCTTCAAGGCATTTCAGAAAAGATTTTTAATTGGTTTAAAAAAAGATGCTAAACAAAATGCAATGGTTTTCAGTCCTCTTGAAGCAGCAGTAACAGATAGCACTATTTAACACTGCTGAGTGGAACCACAAGCAGGAGCTGTGACTGGCAATTTAAAACAAGCTCAGAGAGGTTTCTAGTTTATTTAAAGTCTAAAGTGTTTACTCTCAAAAGAAAACCAGAACCTTCAAGTGTTTGCCCTTCCCACACCACGTTCCAGTACTGCAGCCTCCCTCGGAAGAGGGCAGCCTGGGAGGCAGCTTTCCTGTGCCAGTTCCACAGAGACACACACCTCGTGCATAATTAATAACATTTCATCCCAGAAATGCTTCTCCTCCACACGGAGCCCACAGTGATTGCAGGAAGCTGCCTGCACCTCACGAATATCCCTGCAAGTGCTGTGACACCCCAGTGAATTCAAATGTGGGCCACAGCAATGGGAGGTGCCCCATCCCCCCAGCTCTGAGCCCTGCCAGTCCCGAGGGAGCTGCACAGGGCTTTGGGACACAGGATAAAAAGGTGCCAGGACAAGGAGCAATGGCTTCCCACTGCCAGAGGGCAGGAATACATGGATATCGAGAGGAAATTCTTCCCTGTGCGGTGGGGAGGCCCTGGAATGGAACACAGAGAAGCTGTGGCTGCCCCTGGACCCCTGGAAGTGTCCAAGGCCAGGCTGGATGGGGCTTGGAGCACCCTGGGATGGTGGAAGGTGTCCCTGCCTGTGGCAGGGGTGGAACAAGATGAGCTTTAAGGTCCCTTCCAACCCAAATCATTCCATGATTCTTTGAAATCAGCTCAGTATTTCACACACACACCCCAGATTAAATGCTGAAGCAAAGGGGAACAGGTATTGTCTCCCCAGCATCCTGCCAAGAGCTCCTCTCAGCACAGAGAAGTCCCAGGACATCCCATTTTTACAAGGAATGATGCTAAGCCATGATCCCAGTCCCACAGAAATCCCTGGAGCAGGTCAGTACCACTGATGCTGCTCATGCATTTAGAGCCTGCACCTCAAATCACAGCAATCCCCTGAGACCAACCAGTCCTTGCAGAGAAACTGCTCCTCAAGGGAACTTGTAATCTCACAGGGGACTTGGAAGGTGCTGATCAACCCCATCATGGGTTCCTCACTTGAGTACAAAAACCCCAAGAGTCTCTGTGCCCAAATCCAACCTTTTTCACAGTAAACAGTCACAGCAGAAAAGGCCTTTTCCTGCACAACTCTACTTCTGACACACAGCTTTGGGTTTCTAAATGCACAAGATCCCCACGTGCCATGGCTGTTCCAGGGAACTCACTCCAAACACACCAAGAAGAACCCTGTCCCCAGAACTGCCAGAGCAGGGCAGCCCAAAGGGCCCAGCTCACCCCATGTCCTGATTCCCACAGAGCCAACACTGGACACTTAGGAAAAAAAGAAAAAAAACCACATGATCAATCAACCAGTGGCATTTCCTCAGCAAATTCACTCTCTACTCTCCAACAATTTATGGCTTAAGTCACCATAATATTGGCTGTCAAGCCTGAGTCTCCCAGCCCCCAGGGCATTTCAAACCCTGCTGAGTACAAATCTCTGCAACAAGCACAAACTTGGCAAATATCTGTGAGCTCCAGCCTGTGTCCTGTTCTTGGGAGCCCCAGATGCCACCCAAAGGGCAGCCCAGCAGCAGCACACATTCAGGATGCAATGGGCAAATGGGCAATTTAATACTTCAAGTTCCTTTGAAAACTGAACCAAATCAAGCTCTATTTTCCCTATTGATTTATGGGAACGACCATGTCCTGGCACTGAGGAACAGCCTGCAATAGGTCAGTGATTAGAGGAGCTGCTGGGACCAGGAAAGGCTGTGCTGTTCTGTTCCAAGCATGTGATAAAACTTGGATGCTGTTGTGTTACAGCCTCCACGTGGCCTAGAAAGCTCACTGGGAAAATCTTTGTTCTCCCAGGCTGACAGTCACACGGGGAACTCAGGGCCTGTGGCATTACAATTTAGTTCAAAGTCCTGGATTTGAAAGGTCTTTTCACCAAGCTCTCTAATGAAAACAACGCTCACGCACGCGCTCCTGTGCCAGGATATTACACATGACAAAAACTGACTTCACCCAGACTGTGCTTCTCTGCTTTTGCCTGACACCAACTTTCAAGGTGTTCCTGTTAGGATGTTATTTATTCATGCAGATCTCTCACATACAGACAGGAAAAGGGCAAACAAGAAAGGAGTCTCTCCCTGCCTGTCTCACCCAGCATAAGCTGCAGAACCCTCAGCACTGGTGATGTTCTTAAATCTCATCGAGTCACAAAGTGCAAACAGACAGGAGCAGCATGAGAGGAGAGATCTTAAGCTTCCCTCAGTCATTGTAATTAACACCTGATCATTTCAAGTTAAGAACAAATTAAACCCCTGACAACCACAATCACAGATTACACAGAAATTGATTGATTTATAAATAGGGAGGGAGCACGTGGCTGAGCCAGAGGTGGATCTGGCCTGAAGAGCTCCTCAGAGGGCCAGCAGCTGGCACAATTCAGCTTTACATGGTGAAGGTTAAACTGGTTTCCTTAGTCAGTATTTTTAGGACTAACTGCAGAAGATTCAGCCCCCAGTAATTAGATATTTCAAGTTGAATCCCTTGTGGTTATCCCAGAAATGTCCAAGTGAATGAAGAGCAGCAGGCTGGGATTAACGTGGCTGACTCAAACAAAAGCATTAATACCACTGGCAGCTCTCAGGCAGACAAAGCTCCCCCTGTCCCAGTTCCTGCAGGGACAGGGCATCCCTGCCTTACCTGAGGGGGGGCTTTCTTCAGCAGCACTAGAAGGGCTTGCAAGACCAGATTGGAGAACCGAGGTCCAATTGGGACATAATCTGAAAGGAAAAATGCATTTTGATGCCCACAGAGCAGATGCACTTCACTGTATCAAAACCAGTTCAATGCTCCTGAAGTAAATGGTTCCAGATAACTTCCAGTTTGCAATGTTTCAACATTGCAAATACATCAATATTCCTGCAGCAGTCAGTACAGCTCTCCCACCTCCTGACTCACCTAAAAGTCGCTCAATGTCGTCCACAACAACACAGCTGAGCTGGGACTTGTAGGCATCATCAAAGATCTGAAAAACAGCAAAGTATCTCAGTGTTAAACCTCAGCCACAGGACTAGAACAGCCACAGCTGGGCCTGCTGATGTGGGTTCAGTTGAACACAGCAGCACTGGGAGGAGTAATGTGGGAATGAAACAGGTAGGTAATGAGAGATCAGGCTCCCTGCAGGCAACAGAACACTGCCATCTCCACAAATTCCCTTTATTTGTTCATTTACCTCCCACCCTTGGCAACAAGCAGCTGCCCTGAGGTTCACTGTAAGCCAGGGAGAAAGCAGCACCATTCCTCTGGGTTTGGAGCTGGGGCAGCACTGATAAGGTAACACACACAGAGAACCTGCCCAGCTGAACACAGCTGTGAAGCTCTTCTCCTCAGGCGGGGTACTGGGTACTGCCCAGGAGAGCAGCCTGCAGGGAGAAGGGACTGACCCAGGTCTGCATCTCAGCTCCAGTCACCCTTGCTGGGGTAGCACAGAGTGTCCTGCACGGCTCTGGCTGTGAGCAGGAGGCAGCACTATGGACAGAAGTGGTGCTGCAGCTCTTCCTCCAGCAAACCTCGATTCCAGTGAATCCAAAAGGCTCCTTTTGGAATCTAAGACACAAACTCGACCTCCAGTCATGAGCACATTGCTTCTTCTAAGCACCTTCCTTCCCTAGAAACTCCACAAGCCTGCACCCATCTGATCAGTCACGTTCAGCTCACATCCTCCATTCAGCACCATTCATCTAAAGAGTAAGTGCTGGGCTGCTTCAGGAAATGAAAATGTTCAACTCATTCATGTTCCCAGCTGCCCAAGTTGTTACAGCTCTTGTTGACCTAAAGAGCCCACCTCAGAACTAGTCCTAGTCCCACTCAGGCAGGATCTGTTCTCCCCAGGTGCAGCCCTAAGCCCTTTCCTGCCTCCACCTTCATAGGCAGAGCTCCAGACCTGCTGATGCCAGATCTGTTCTGCTGCACTCTCTGCCAGCATCACTCACCACAGCAGAGCTTTGAAACCTTCCCTGAGTCACTCAGTGCCAGCACCACAAAAACATCGGGACAAGAGTCTGGAGTGACAGGACACGAAGGAACAGCTTCAAACTGCCAGAGGGCAGGGTTAGGTGGGATATGAGGAGGGAATTCCTCCCTGTGAGGGGGGGGAGGCCCTGGCACAGGGTGCCCAGAGAAGCTGGGGCTGCCCCTGGATCCCTGGAAGTGTCCAAGGCCAGGGTGGACACTGGGGCTTGGAGCACCCTGGGACAGTGGGAGGTGTCCCTGCCCATGGCAGGGGTGGCACTTGGATGTGCTTTAAGGTCCCTCCCAACCCAGTCCATTCTACAATTCTGTAACACATTCAACTTTATAAATAAATACATGCAGAAAACACCATCCCAAGGGTAATTCACCTTTCCCTCCATGAGAGAACTCAGAACCAGGCTGTCACCAGGCACAGGGCAGGACACACACCTACCTTCTTCATGGCCTGGCACTTGGCTGTTTCAGAAAACCCAATCATCTTATCAGGAGAACAGATCTTGATAAAGGGGAAGTTGGATTCTTCTGCTATTTTGGCTGCTAAAGCAGTCTTCCCACTGTGGGGGGGACCTGAGGGAAAGGACAAACAAGGAATAAACAAGGGAGAAAACAGCTTTGACAATGCTCAGTGTGGATGATACTTGGGGTATGTTTAGTATTCCATCCAGAGGCACCTGCAGTGTGAAATGAGCTTTTTTATTGCTTGCAGAAGGAACACACTAACTCCTGGTACAACCCAACCCTCCACATGAAGGCAATTAATGGAATTGCTTGGGCACATGCAGAATGATTTCCCATGACAAAGAATAGGGCATTACATGTTCTGTAGGAGCAGCCAGTGCACCAAAAATTGTGAGTTTGTGCTTTGGATAAATTTCTTGAGCTTATGTCCCATCTCAGTACAATCTCTGCTGACACCTTGGCAAACAAGTCAGCAGCAGGAACACCAGGGAAACGTTGGCAAAGACAATTTGTTATCGGGCCTGAACTCACACCAGGATGATTCAGAGACCAGAGACACACCTGAATCCATGCACCCAACACAGATCAGTTTGGAGGAATGGAAGAAATTGCTGGGCACTAATACAGAATTACTCTGGGTTAACTCCAAAGCTACAGACCACAAGCAACAGTGGTAACCCATCTTTTTTGGACTGCAGGAAAAGAATAAAGGGAAGAAATAAATACAAAATTCTACTCCAATATACCAAATTCTACTCCAATGTCTGTAATGCAGATACTGGAACCAGTTTCCAATATCTGGAAACTCTCCTCCGTCAGTAACAGTCTGGATAGAGGGAAATCCACCTTTAACTGACAGAGACACCTAAGTGTGGCTGTTTGAACTCAGCTAATTGCACTGATGAGCTCTCCAGTGACTTCAAAGAGAATTGAGACAACTGACTCAGCTAGAGACATCTCCACTGTAAACCAGCCAAATTCAGGTTATTAACTGGGTACATTCCCTTCTCCCTTGTTCCAAGCACAGGATTCCCTCTGGCTGAGGAGACAGTTTTAATATCCAAAGCAATTTCACCCAAGCAAACCAGAGAGCCCAATTCCATTTCTCCATGTTTCCTGCAGGTGCAGGAGGTCAGAGGTGAGCAGGTGCTGACAGGAGCTGTCCACAAGGGGCTTTCCCACTGCTCTGCCCCAGCTGTACCTTCCAGCAGGACGCTGACCAGGGGAGTGCGGTCACTGTTCTTGGTCTGCTGGACCAGCAGCTCCCCATCGTCCAACACCCTCGTTACTGGGTCCCCCCACTTAATGATGCCATTCATGATGTAGCTGGCATAGTCTTCCTGGTTGGTTCCAAATGCCTGCAGAAGAGAAGGAACACTGCTTTCACCGAAAAACTTTTCATCCCATCAGACAAATCATGAAACAATTAAACAATAATGACCAGGAGCAAGGCTCTGGAAGATGCTGAGGTGAGACAGTCACAGCCTCTGGTGACTCAGAGCACTCCAGCTCAGAGGGCTGAACACAGGGGAGACCAGGCATGTTCAGAAACATCTTTTCATACGCCCTCACAACCAGTTCCAGTCAGTGCAAGTTGCCAGTGGGTTCTGACTCCACACTGGAGTGCAGACAATTCTCAGAAATGAGGTTTAAACCTCCTCCCACAGCCCATGGTAAAGCTGTCACCCAGGAACTGAAGTGGCCTAAAAGGAACAAAGAAAAGAAACCCCCAGCTGCTCTTTATCTGTTCCAGTTCTCTTCATGACTCTCCACGCAGTGACAGGCACATAGAGAGCTCAGAGCTCCCCACTCTCACTACACAAGACATGTCAGCCCATGGGGCACCACTGCTGTGTCATCCCACAGGGAACTGCTCCCTCCCATCACTGACTGCACTGGCTGGCTGCTCCTGGGCTCCCACAGTGCCCACTTACTGGTTTGATATCGTTCTCCAAGGATGCAAAGAAGTCTCCTCTGGTGACACGCAGGCTCTCTGCCTTCTCCATGTCCACCTCCACTTTGTTGCTGGCCTAGAAAGGCAGTAGAAGTCTCTGAGGTCCAGCAATACCACACAACTCCTCCCCAGCTTCCCTCCACAGTCCCAGCCCTGTGGCTGGTCTGTGTCAGCAAGGAAAATGCTTCTGTCGGGGCATCTGCTGGGTACCACCAGAGCCCTCCCCGCCTCCAGGACCACATCCCAGCCCCACAGAGCCACTCAGGACAGCTGTCCCACCCCACCAGGTGAAGCCCAAGTGCAGGGGATGTCCATGACCCCCATTTCAGAGAAGCCACCCCAGCTAAGATCAGGACTGAAGCTCTGGCCCATCCTTGCTGCTGCTGCTGTGCTGCAAACCAAGCGTCAGTGAGGCTCAGACTGGTGCCAGGGTGGGACTGATCCCACCCCAGTCCAGATTTCTAGAATTTACTGGGATTGCATAGGTACCCTTTGGAGCTGGGAACTAAGAGAAATGAACTACACTTAACCCTCAAAGATGTGTCTCAGACATTCCCCTCCAACAGGGGACCTGCAAGAACAGAGTGCACCTGAGCATGGGAAGGAAAAATAACAATAAAAAGAATGACATGGTGCTTGTCTTGAAGAGCAGCAAATGTAGCCCCTAAACAGCAACCACAGGAACCCAGCCTGGCCAACCCTCCTGTGCCAGACACAACCAGAGGAGGGCTGAAATGAGAGAGTCCCTTCTCCCAAAAACACCCACCAAGTAGAAACACAGGATGCCAAATATACAACTGAGGGGATCTTTAATACAGGTGATCACTTCTCTACTTTGCAAAGGGAGGTGAAGATACCAGAAACACTCAATAAACCCCTGAAGTTGTATGCACACCTAAAACCAGGGGGGCTCTTACCTCCCCAGCCTTTAATGAATTCATGTTTCATTTTTCACACACACACTTTGAGAGACAATCACAAGAGTTTAAATGATTCAGAAGACAATGCCCCTTCATTTCCATTCGAGCTCTTGCTTCTCAAAGGTGCTTCTGAAAACTAGGTCAGGCCTATGATGTATATTTTAAATTTTCAGTACTTGCAGGAAGAATAAAGTACTTTAGAGCATCATTTGGCTGAAAACAACTTCAGAACAAAGAATATTACCCAAAATTGCTATGTCAAAGTGTTTGAAAAGCAAAACAAAGCGTGGCCACTTCCCATGTGGAAAACATCCACACATTACTGAGATGTGGATCACAAACCCCCAGAGGAGGGGACTGCTCTGTCACATTTGCATGTTGCCATCTCCCCTTTTCCCATGTGACTTCTTGGCACAACAGGGAATAGATCAAAACACCAACGCTCCCCAAACTCACCCAAGACCCAAGCACAGAGAAAATATCAACTATAAGCAAAATTAATTATTTAAAGAAAATGTTTTGCCTGCAAAGGGATGAATCCAGAGGTGCTGATTTTTCCTTTGAGACAGAGTAGAAGAAAATGAGAAAGTGATGATGTTTGTGGTTTTTTACTATATGAAACAATAACTTGCCAAGAATTATGGTTATTCAGGACTAATTAGCAGAAAGAGTAATTTTTCCTTTAGAAAGAGCACTCCCAGGAGATACAAATGTCTAAGCAGCAAATGATTTCTCACTTAAATGAAAGTATGATTTGCTCTCCTCACCCTAGAGGCTGAGCAGGTTTTTACTGAACAACAGCCCTGTGCTGTGGCATTGATGTCCAGGGCTTTCCCCTGCAGGAGCTGCCCTCAGTCCTGCCCAGGGCAGCAGAGGCTGTGCCTCAGGCTCCTTCCTCACCATCTCATCATCTCGTATTTCAACACCACTGAATACTGAGCTTTGCATCTGCCTTCACACCCCCTGACATTTCAGGGCCCTCAACTCCCTCCTAAACACACACTGAGCCCCCCAGGCAGCGGGACTGGGAGGGCTGGGAAGTGCTCCTGGAGAACAGAGGGAGCTGGGAATGTTGCATCAATCAGTGGACGTGGGGTGATCACCAAGTCAGCACCTATTTGCAGTGGAAGACTTTGTACAAAGCCCTCTGAATTCAGCCAAGATTCGAGCAGAGGATTCCTTCCGTGGCTGAAACACTTCCCCACACAAAGCTCATCTCCTCTGCTGGGTTCTTGCATTAGGAAATGCAACTTTCCCTGGTCCCAGCACACTCACATTCTCCACAACCCTTCACCATGCATTCTTCAGGCTGGGGAATCCTAGTTTAATCGTTTTTCCAAAGAAAACCCTCCTGCACCTCTGCCCCCCCTGCTACCATTCCACATCCTGGTTCTAGCAGGATCCAAGTACACCAGGGATTTTATCCATGATGGAATCACAGCCCACTTTTGCTGTTCACCTCTCAAATTCTAACCTTGTTATTCTGCTATTTTCACTGACAAGGACTGAGCTGGGATTTCCAGACCATTCCACCTCCATGAACTTGACCCCAGGTGAGGGTCAGGTCAGTCCCCATCCTGCCTCCACCTGTTTGAATTTTCTCTCCCAGAGGACACCTAAAATTCACTGGCATCTTGTGCACTGACATCATTTCAAGTGCCCTCTGCAGATCTCCACTGGTGACCTTTGTCTTTATGGCCCCAAACCCTCTCTGAGATTGTGGCCTCCTCCCCTTACAGATCATCTATGAACACACTGAGCTGCACAGGCTCCAGCAGAGTCTCCCTGTAACTGGCTGTTCTAATTCCCACCTCATCTCCTGGGTCCAGTGCACAAACTTCAAGACCTTCCATTTTTATCAAAACACCCTCACAAACCATCCCCTTCCACCCCACCAAGCTGTGCAAGAGGCACATGGAGGGCAGGAGAGGGAAGAGGGAATTCACAACAAAGGAAAAGCACTGGGAAAAGGTGGTGCCCACACAAATATCATCTTCTTAGTACAATGATAGGCCACTTTCCATTTGGAAGTAAACATTCAATATTCCAAACATAATTATCTCCCCTTTATTGCCCCAGTAGGAGATGACAGGACTGACCTTAATGTGCCTGTTCATGGCAGTGGATTGAGCAGCTCGAACCAAACCCTCCAGCTCAGCACCACTGAAGTTTTTGGTCTCCACTGCCAGCTCTGCAATGTCCACATCCTCAGCCAGCAGCTGGTGCTCCCTCATCCTCACCGTGTGGATGTGGAGGATCTGGAATCGGCCCTTCTCATCCGGCAGGCCTGGGGTGGGGAAGAGAACACACCCAACCCCTCAGCACAGCCACTGCCACCCCTCCCTCACCCTTCCTCCCAAAGCCCCCTCTCACCACGAGCAGTTTGCACTCACAGGGAGGGTATTTGGGGATGCTCTTCACTGAGAACATTCAGTTACATCAACTGGCAAACTGAGCAGTGTCACCACCAAACCAGAGACAAAAGCACGAGGCTGAGTTTCTTTCCTCAGGGTTCCTCCAAGTCAGTTGTTCTCAGATTTCCAGGAATTCCCATTACACAGTGGCAATCTGGGCAGTCCCCTGGCATCCTTCAATCCAGCTCCCACCTTGCAATTATCATGGAGTGGTTTGGGTTGAAGGGACCTTAAAGCCCCCCCAGTGCCACCCCCACCATGGGCAGGGACACCTTCCACCATCCCAGGGTGCTCCAAGCCCCATCCAACCTGGCCTTGGACACTGCCAGGGATCCAGAGGCAGCCCCAGCTCCTCTGGGCACCCTGTGCCAGGGCCTCACCTTTCCACAACAGATTTCTTCCTTATATCCATCCAACCCTGTCCTCTGTCCATTAAAACTCTCTGCTCCTTGCTCTGTCACTACAGGCCCTGGTAAAATCTGTTCTGCTCCTCTGTCCCTGAGTGCCCCTTCCCACAGGGTCACACCCACGAATTACAGAATCAGCTGAAAGTCTGTCCTCCCAAAATCCACAGCCTTGACTTCCCTCTTCGCATGTCCCATGTGATTCCTATAAAATGTTCCTTTTCACCAGCTGAGGTGATCATTCCCCAGCTGCACCTCAGCAAATCCCTTCTGAAACACACATTGGGTGATACAGAAAATCCTTCTCTTAGAAGTGCAGCCTGTCAGTCTGTCACATCATCCTGGCAAAGCCCCACTGTGCTCAGCTCCTTCCAGCCTGCCTCCCCAGCCCCTGCTCCAAGGATCTGATATTTGCACTTATTAGTGTTTGTGCTGAGGGGATGTGAAAAGACATTTTACAATGTGCACAGCTCCCAGGAGCATTCAGTCTTTGTCACCTGCTAATTTATTCCAGGATCACTGAGCTTTTCACCAGTCCCAGGCTGTTCTCTGCTCCATCCTTCTTCACTGAGTTGTTACCTCAGCACTGAGCCCCCAGGCCAGTCACCCTTTAGGCTCCACCATGATCTTCACTGATCTCAAATGCAATGTCAGTGATTTGTTCTCATGAACCCAATATGATCTGGACTTAATTTCTTAATAAAGCCTACATGATCAGATATTCCCTAATTTCCCCTGCAAAGGGGTGAGGCAGATGTGCACAGTCACCAAGGTCCCTTTCTAGTTACTGACAGACAGCTGCTTTTCCAGGTGCCAGATGAAATGGCAAACCAGCTCTTGGCACACTTTTAGTCCACCCACCACTCTTGCCTGCCCTACCTGCAATTTCCACTCAGAACTGACCTGGTACCATTATTTGCATCCTTTCCTTCACACAAGAGATTCAGGGTCCTGCCTGCCCATCCCTGCCCACTCTGCTGGGCAGAAACTGAGATCAGGCTTATCAGCAAGAAAGTCCAAAGTGGTATTTTATTGGTCTGATATAATTTATATTCTGGAGGGAGCTGCATGAACATCCTGGGGTCTGTTCTCATTGTGATCTGTATTTGCTTTGCTACTGTAGGCTCATGGGGTTTAGGAACTGGGACCTGAAGTGTGCTTACCAATCTCCATCTTCACCTCCAGCCTCCCCGGCCTCAGTAGGGCCTCATCAATCAGGTCAGGTCTGTTGGTCATTCCTGAAGTCAAAGTTAAAAACAGAACAAGTGTTATCTGAGCTTTCTAAGTGGATTTCCAGCCCATAGAGCTGGGGAGACACTCAGAGACTCCCAACAGAAAACACTCATCTTCTGGAATGTTGGGAAAGTCATTCCCTGAGGGAGCCCCAGGCCAACAGGGATCAAACCTGTGCTTGTGGTGCTCCTGCAGGGCTCCTGCAACAGGACAAGGAGCCAGCACAGCTGGAGCAGCCCCACTCCCCCACAGGCTGACCCATCAATTCTATCAGTCCTTGCATGTTTTCTCAAACTGTGAAACCCCCTCATCAAAAACTAAAGAAGGAAATTCCTGAAAGCAGCAATATCTGCCAACCACAGCAGCAGCTCCTTTAAACCTCCTGCTGCTGCTCCCTCAGCCCACCTGCAGTGAGGAGAACACCAGCAGTGCCCACCCAGCCCCCAGCACAGAGCAAGGCAGCCCCACATACCAATGACCAGGATGTTGTTGAGCTGCTCCACACCATCGATTTTGGAGAGCAGCTGGTTCACCACGGTGTCGTGCACGCCGGTGCTGCCAGCCATGCTGCCCCTCTGCTTGCAGATGGCATCAATCTCATCAAAAATGATGATGTGCACCCCACTGTTGGCTCCCAGCTGTGAGAGAGAGGACGAGTCAGGAATGTCACCAGTGTGACTGCTGAGAGCAATCCCAGACCACCAGGGACCACTGATACTCCCTGTGTGCTCAGGATCACGTGTCTGTGTGTGTATCTCACCCCTTCCCAAGGGAACATCCTGCCCATCTCCAAACCAGGGCTCTGGGAGGCTCTGCCCAAACTCAGGGCTTTGCAGCTACACAGGTGTCAAGGAAAAGCACGAGGCTGAGCAAGCAGAGCAAAGCCAAAGCTGGAACAAGCAGCTCCAAGGGCCCCAGCACTCGGGAAAGCTCTCCCAGGACAGGGAACAAGGCTTGTCCATGAGGGGAGGGATGCACCAGTGTGGGAATACCCCAGGCTGGGCTGAAATTAGCAAATGCACAGCTTGCCAGAGCAGCTTTGTTGTTAATATTTTTAAGGAGCCCAGTCTGTCCATGCCAGTCAGACCCAGAACTGCCATTTCCAGGTTCACTCAGGGGTGAGGCAGTTGCAGCTGGTAAGAGAACAGGATACTTTTTGTGACTGCATTATGAAGCTTTTTCCCTTCAAATTCCACCTCTAAAACATCTTTTGTGGCCAGTGCAGACCATGTTATCACTGGGTGAATGTGCTGGCCCTGGCAATCTGCCCCAGACACAGGCAGCACAATGCCAACCTTTTGGAGACCTTTTTAATCTCCCAGCTGTCATCAGGCCCAGCCCCTGCAGCCAATATTGAGTGTATTTTAACAGGTGTGTTATTGCCTCGGGAAAGCAGCTCCCAGAGATACTGCAACCACCAGGGAGCAGGAGATTGCTCACGTGGCTCTGTTACCACACAGAGCTGATTGACTGACTAATAAACCTTTTGCTGAAGAAATGAAATTATTTCAAGTCACCGCCAAAATTTGCGTCTTGTGAGCTGAATAAAATTAAGGGATCATTTGCTAATGACTTCTGAAAAGACTTCCCTGTATTTAACTGTGACTAGCCTGACATGTGATTTTCTTTACCAGAAAATCTATCAAGTGATCCACAGCAGAGAAAAATTACCATAGCACAGATGAAATAAGTACTTACACCATGAAACTAAAGACTGTTTTTGATAGCCAGCCAAAGCAACGAATAAAAAAACAACACTGGAAAAAACAGAACCTTTATTTCCACTTCTAGTTTCAAAGATCTCTAGTTTCAAAACATTATTCTCATTCATTATTTTCTGCTGAGAAAAATTAACCATGTATTGATTATATCCCACAGGATGACTTCCCTCCTGGTGTCTGGCTTGTCTCAGCTCCACAGTGACACTCCAAGTGCTATAACATACCAATATGCCTGCAACCCCAAACCCTGAAACCCTGAAAGCTTATTTGGAGTTCCTCCTATGTTATGTGCCAGCTTAGTTTAAAAATCCAAACAGATCAATGATGTCTCTCCCACCAAAAAAAAACTACAGAGCAAAATTTGTACAATCTGAGTCTTAAGGACTTCTGGAGTAGGTGACAGCACACGACCCAAAGCAAGCAGGGTGGACACTGCTGTATGACTCCCAAATAACTGTGCATGCAATCTGTGCACACTGTCCTGTCTGCAGAGCTGGCTGGAGCCCAGCTGCCTTTCCAGCTTCCAGGACTGTTTTCACCACTGGCAGTGTGTGAGCCTCTACAACACCAATGCTCCACGACTCACCAGGAACAACCACAACCCCAAGCCCAGCAGTGACTCTGCCTTGAACACAAGCAGTGATTTGCAGATTCCAGACCCTTCCCGGTCTCTCCCGGGCACATTCCCACCCCGCCCATCCCTTTGTGTCCTTACCCTCCTCTGCTCCTCCTCTGCATCAGCAAACAGCTTCCGGATGTTGGCCTCGGACTCCCCCACGTATTTGTTGAGGATTTCGGGCCCGTTGACCACCTTTGGCTCCCTGGCATTGAGCATCTTGCCGATCTGCCGGGCCATCAGCGTCTTCCCGCAGCCCGGGGGCCCGTACAGGAGGATGCCCTTCACGTGCTTGCAGCCTGCAGGGAGAGGGAACAGGCTGAGAGGGGCTGGGTTAGGAGCTCTGGGGAGTCACTCTTGCAGGGAGCTGGCAGAGCTGGGCCCGAGCTCTGCTCGCTGCCTCTGTCACAGAAATTCAAACACAGATTGGATCAGTGCTGCTCCAGGGATGTGCCAAGGAAAAACCACCTGCAGAAGAACTCAAGGGCTCCCCATCCATCAGCCACACCGAGCTGTAACTCCTGGGAAGGAACACAGGGCACCAGAAATCCCCTGGGAAACGTGGGGATAACGTCATTCTCACCAAGAGGAGGGATGCTGGGGGGATGCTGCTCATTCCCAGGTAGAGAGGGGCTGCAGGTACTCTCTTTTACAGCCTGCACACCAAGCAAGCAGGCACAGGTCACACACACTCATCTGACTCTCCAAAGAGAAATGAGGAATATTGTGTGGTAACACCAAACTTTTCACCCCTGTACTGGGCTTTAGTGAGTCCCATATCACACACTCAGCTCTGGCTGCAAGTTCAGAGAATAAATATGGAGAAAACTGAAAAAAAATTCCAAAAACCACCAGAACCAATCAGCCCAAAATCCTTGACCTGTAATTAGAAAGACCTGAAATACTCTAATTTTTTCAAGTAACAGGAATTATCTGGACACTGTGTGTGAGCACCAGCATTTAAATCCTCTCCTGTAGGGAAAGAGAGGATGCAATTGCTGCAAGCTGGGGCTGGACACATCCCAGTTGGTTCCAGGTGTGCTCACAGCTCCTGGGAGAGGCTCCAGGTGTGAACATGAAGGGTTTCCCTGAAGGATTTGTGGAACTGTGGATACACAGTTTGTGAGCCCCACATGTTTTATCAATATTCTGTCTCTGAATGTCCTTATGCCCAAACCTCCTGTGCTCTGCCTCACACTGTGCCAAGAGAGGTTGTGGGACCAGCCCCTGCCCACAGCCAGGTTTGGTTTGCTCCTTTAACAAGACTGTCAGAGATCTGGCCAGGAGGAGAAGGAACTGCCCCCAGAGCAAACCTTTGGCTGGAAGCTGCTGCTGGAAAGCCCTGCATTAGGAGAGCAGAGACTGTGCATCAGCACCAGGTCCTGAACAAAGGGAGCCCCAGGCTCAGGGAGGGCCTGAGAAGCAGAGAGGGGACAAGGTGGCCTCAGGAGTGCTGGGGGAATGGTGGGACTCAACCACAGAGGTTTTTTTTCTATTTTTCAATGAATATATGAACATTTATTTTTTACTCCAGTCTTGCAGTTTGTCTTCTTTAAGAATGTGACCCACCCAACAAGAGCCCTGCAGTGGATACACATTAAAAGCAAAACCAAAGAAATGGCCCTGAGCTCAGACTGAGGGGACCTGAGCTCAGTTTCTGCCAAGCTTAAGGAGCACATGGAGCTGTCTGTCACCCCACAGGATGACTTCCCTCCTGGTTTCTGGCTTGTCTCAGCTCCATGGGAGCCTCACCCACCCTACAGAGCCCTCAGGCTCCTCAGACCTCAGGGCACTTCTGCCTGTAAAGGACAAACACTTCTCCCTTATCACCTTCCCAATACTCTGCTGTGATTTCATTTACTCCTGAACGTTCTGGCAATAAAGAATTGATTTCAATCTGAATAACTGCTCAATACAACTTAATTCCTGTGACCCAGACACTCTGCTCCCTCTCTCTGGCTGTTCATTCACTGTGATGAAGTTCCAGCAGGACACTGCCATGAGGAGCAGCTGATTCCTCCCAAACCCTGGAGAGGAGCAGTGCTGCACAGGATAAGCACAGCAATAAAGCTGAGAGATCCTGCTGGGCTTCTCTGCAGATAAAAAATGTACTACACAAATCAAGAGCTGTGGCTAAGAACTCATGAGTCAGCATTGAGGCATCTGCAAGTCAAAAGCATAAACAATATAAACTGGCAGTGAAGTCAAACTTCACAGGGGAGGGAGGGAGGCACAGATAAATTAAATGCTCTTCCTGTCAAATCCCTGTCACAGGGGCATTGTTACCGTGGGGGAACATGATCTCCTCTGTCACCAAACAGCACCAGGCAGGATGGTGCTGACAAGTGATCTCTGCAGGGAAATCCCAGGACAGCGATGCTCCAACAGCTCCTGGGCCCCAGCACGAGGCCACCAAAGGGCTACAGAGGCCACCAAAGGGCTCTGGGAGCTCAAGCTCTGTTCCCAGCCCAGCGAGGCAGGGCCAGGGTACCACAGGGAGTGGCTGTGCCAGGGCATTCCCAAAACAAACACCAACAGTCTGCACTTGGTTTCTCCGTTGGTTTTTCTTCCAAGTCCTGTGAGAGCTGGGAAAGGAGCTCAGCCTGGAGAAAAGGAGGCTCAGGGGGGACCTTGTGGCTCTGCACAAGTCCCTGACAGGAGGGGGCAGCTGGGGGGGAAATGGGGCTCTGCTCCCAGGGAACAGGGACAGGAGGAGAGGGAACGGCCTCAGGCTGGGCCAGGGGAGGCTCAGGGTGGACACCAGCAGGAATTTCCCCATGGAAAGGATGGTCTCTCTCCTAGAAGGAATACAACTGAGTTATATCCCCCAGAAGCTTCTCTTCTTCAGCCCAACAAACTTGCACTTGTTGAAAAGCACAGACATTCCCCTCTTTGTGCATGAGCTGCCTCAGCCACAGCAGAGGCTGTGCCTGTGACTCCCCACAGCAAGAGTGGAATGCAAAAGACAAACTGGCCTGGACAAACCTGCTTAGAAACCCCCTGAATGTTCACCTCCTTCCTGTTCAATGGGAAAGGGAAAAGGAAAGGAACTCTGGAATCCTCTGAGTGGGAATGGACCCACAGGGATCATCCAGTCCCACCCCAGTCCTGCACAGACACCCCAACAACCTCACCCTGTGCATCCCTGGCAGTGCTGTCCAAACACCCCTGGAGCTCTGGCAGCCTCGGGGCTGGGACCATTCCCTGGGGAGCCTGGGCAGTGCCAGCACCCTCTGGGGAAGAACCTTTCCCTGAGATCCAACCTAAACTCCCCTGACACAGCTCCAGCCATGTCCTGGAGTCTTCCTCAGAGAAATCCCAGGCCTGGGTCCAGCTGCTTCCCTGAGACAATTCCCAGCCTCACCCAGACGAGCTCAGCCCCTGCTGGACAACCCTGAGGACATCAGTGACCACCTGCTGCAAGATTTGGTTGCCACTGAATGGGCAACACTGAGAGCAGGCTCTGAGTCAGGTGGCAGAACATTCCTGAAGCCAGAGCAATTAGTTCCTCTTCAAATAAAACTGCCACAAGCAACTCCAGCAGACATTTCCCTTTACAGCCACATTCACCTGGCCAAAATCAGTTTTAAGGACAAGCAGGACTTTATTAAAATAGACAGGTGATGACAAATCATAAATGTTACCTCTCAAATCACAGTGGGATCCTCTGCACCACACAGGAATTTTGATTAAGTTTATCTCCCCTCTGCTGATTTCACCAATGTGGCCCAAATGTCAATACTGTTATGAAAATATCTCTAAACACAAATTATAGCCGTGCAGACATCTCCAACCAGTTCAGCTCATCATTAGGGCTCAAAAAAAAAGGTCACTGCTGTAACCTGATCCTTAAATGATGCCATTCAATGACAGTTAGAGGCTGAATAGGGACATTAACAGGAACTCAAAAATACAAATATAGGAAACAAAATATGAGGGAAAATTAATAAAAGCTGCTGAGAATGAGAGAGTTACTGGTGTTATCAATGGAAGTCAAACTCTGTTTTGACCCAGACCATCACCCACCCAGAGACAAGATACAGTTTATTTGTTCAGTTCTCCCTCTTCAATTTATTGGAGAGATCAGAAGAACTGATTTAGTACAACAGGGATTTTCTACTTGGGAGTGTAATTCCCCTTTTAATTAAAATCAAAGCATTCTGGTGTGATTGGATCATTCAGATGCACCACCAGGAACCTGTGGATGGTAAGGCCCCAGCACAGCAGGGAGATGTTTATCTCTGCACATTCATCTTGGGGCAGGTTACAGAAGTTCAGGGTTCCCAGACTTCACCTGCCACGCAGGCAAAATTTCCCTCAAAGTAGAGCTGGGTGGAATTTCCCTCTCCTCTCATTCTGTAAACGCAGAGCTCCTTCAGCATCCCCTTAATCTTCCCATGGGATTGACAATCCAGCACAGAGTGAGACTGAAGAGCTGGTTCTGCTTTGAATTCAAAGCTGGGGCAGAGAAAGGGCCACACCTGAACCAGGATTTTTATTTTCTCAATGGCCAGAGTTTTGATTTGTCAAAGCCTTTGCCACTGCAAAGAGAAGACAAAGTAAAGCTCTCTGTGGACCTTTGGGAACAGATTCCTCACCTCATGCCATTGGCTCTGAGGAGTTCAGTGCACACATCTCTCAGGAGGGAATAATGAGATTTATGACAACAGCATTTACCCATTTCTGAGGGAATGTGCTAGAAATGAAAATAAATCAGCTCGAGAGACGCTGCCAACAGAATGCCTTTGGCTACAAAACCAGAAGCAGGACACTCAGGAAAAGAGATTTTGGTAAGAGTATAAACAAACAAACCCAAGCACTAAGGGAAGTCAGCACAGTAGCAAAGAGTAAATGTCTCTTAACAGAGCTGCAGAAACATCCCCAGTTCCAGAGGCAGGTTCTGTGGGAAGCCAGGAGGTGCTGAGCACTGCCAGGATGTTCACAGCCCCATCCCACCTGGATGCCAGCAACACCAACCCCACCACTCCCTGCTTTCTGGGATAAAGCTGGGTCATTTCCATCTGCTTAGAAAGCCACACACTGGGATTTGGGAATGCCTGGTGAACACTTCCTGCCTCATGAACACCTACAGACACCCCAGGGGCACGGGGACAGCTCAGGGCTCCAGATGGGGACAAACTGGGGATGCCAGGCCATGGTGATGCCACCAACCAACACCTGCAGCCACCTGGAGCAGGAACAAAGCCCTCTCAGCACCCAGTGATGGCTGTGGCCATCTGGCCAAAATTCCTTGCTGCACGTTTGGTGTAAAGCCCCTTCCCTCCAAACCATTCCCATTCCCACATCCCTGTGCTAAAAGGGAATCATTTTCTTTGGTGACTGTGCAGAACTGGAAGCTCCCTCTCTCATATCCCTGCCAAGACTGAAGTCCTTCAAGCCAGTTCATTTCTGTCCAGAAGCTTTCCTGTCCCACCACCTGCTGCCCTCCTCCAAAGTTTCCACTGCAACCCTTTTGATACAAAGGCTGCATCCAGCAATCCAGCACATGAACAAATTACACACTTACACAGCAGCATAATTATGTCTTATGTGGGTTTCTTATTTAATGCTTCTTAATAATCACCAAATTCAAGCAGGAGCTGCCTGACCCCTGCTGCACCTCAGAGCAATTGTTCTCACAGACCTACTACAGCCCCAAGATTTTGCTCAAGTGGAAAATGAGCACAGTCAGCATTTTACAAGTTGTGATTTTCATGCAAATTCTTTTTCACTTATCAAACATGAGTTTCATTTGATGTTTTCTTGCTGAGACAGTTTTGGAAAGTCCTTCTGCAGAACCACAGAAAAACTGAGGGTTGAAGACACCTCTGGATCACCTTGTCCAACCCCCCTGTGTGAAGGAGGTCACCTGGAGCAGGTTCCCCAGGGCAGCAGCCACTCCTCTCAGCTTTGGGTCACCTGCAGAGCTGCCAGGGGTTTGTCCCCCCCTCCAGGTCACCACTGACATCACTGGCTCCATCACAAAACACCTGGCCCTGCCCAGACACCCCAACAATCCCAGCCTGTGCATCCCTGGCAGCAGTGCCCAAACCCTCCTGGAGCTCTGGCAGCCTCAGGGCCAGGACCATTCCCTGGAGGGGATTCACAGCAGAAAGAGGCCTCCACATGGGCTTTGTGCTGCTGATACAGCTCTGAACCTGCAGCTGAGCCTGTTTTCCATCCCTGGGCTGCCCAATTCCCTGGACTGCCTTCCATCAGATTTTCTCTAAGGCTGTTCTGGGACACAGCCCTGGGAGCCTCCAAACACTGGAGATCAGCACCCCTGGGCAGCCCATGGCAGAACAGATTGAACACAACTTCTACTTCAACTTCTACTAAACCCACAATCACCTTCTCACCCTTCATCTGTCTCCACAATTAGTTGCTCCATCACTTCCCTGGAGTCTGAGGTGGAGAGCCCTGTAGCTCCTTCTCCTGCCTGCCCTTCTCAGCGATGGGACTGACACTTGCTTTCTTCTGGCCCTCAAGAACATCTTCTGGCTGCAAACACCTTTCAGAAAGGACTGAGGGCAGCCTCCTCATGACAGGAGGCAGCTCCCACAGCTCATGGCTGTTGGCTTAGCAGCTGGACTTGAGATCTTAAGGGTCTTTTCCAGACCAAATGATTCATGATTTTAACCATCAGCCGTCAACAGCAACACAGCCTTCAGTCCACACTCATTCCAACTCCTCCTGTCCCAGGGCCCTCAGGAACAAATCCCACAGCAGAGAACTCCACAGGACGTGCCTGTGACTCCCCTTCCTGAGAATTCACACCTGCTGCTCCTTAAACTGTTCCCTCAACTACTTCTGCAGCACCACACGAGCTCGGCTCACTCAGGAGTCACCAGTTCCTTCACTTCCTCCCTCTGGCCATGGGGGATGTCTGTGGGGTCCATGCTCTGGTCTGAAGAAGAGGAGGGAACTGACAGATGTCAGGGACTTCCTCACTGCTCTCTCCACAGGAAGAACTGAGAGCCCAGGCTCAGCCTGGCTGGCCCTGGGCCCAGGTGCCTCAGGGTGAGCAGAGCTTTTCATGTTAAATCCCATTAGGAGGAGAAGACCAGGAGAGCACTGGTCCATTCTCAGTAAGGAACAAGAGTTAACAACAGCAAATGCTGAGTTCAAGCTGTTAAACACTTTTTACACCAGTGAAGACTTGACATTTTATGTGACAGCTGATATTAATAAAAGTGACAAATGGGCAGGAAGAGGAAACAGAAGCAGAGAAAGAACAAGGGACACAAGAGCCCACAACTGCTGGATACTCCCAGATCACTTGGACATGAACTTCACCCAGGGGAACTCAGAGGGGGTGAAATATCTCAAAGTCAGTGAGAACCTGAATGCGGTGGGTGAGAAAGCAGGGGGAAGATGGTGAATGTCACCCCTGATGTTATAAACGGAAAAGGGAGGGAACTGTGGGGTTGGACTAAATTGAGAGGCCCCTTCAACCTCAGCTGTTTTGTGATTGTGGTACCAGACCTAGCACTAACCTGAGGGCTGGATAATGTCTTTTTAAGTAGGTAGACAAAAACAAGAATACAAGAAGTAGCCAGAACAACTTTATCAGACCAGTCTGAGACAACTTTTCTCCAGGAAAATGTGGGGGTCCCACACAGAGGGTTTGAGGAAACAAAGAAAGCAAGATGGGACATTAAGACTTCCCTAAAGATATAAATAGGTGTTAAACATCCACCTAGACATGCAGGAAGAGCACAGGCTGAATGAAGTTAGAGGTGGATGAAAAGTAGATTAAACCCCACAAACTTTAAAGCACAGGGAGAAATGATCCATCCTGAATTTAGTGGCATGTGGTGCCTGGGAGATGGAACAGAACAGAATGCTCCAATTAAATCTGCACACTGCAAAGCCAAGAGCTACAAACACACTGACAGGCAGGATTAAATTCATCTGAAATCTATGTAACCTGATGCACAAGTTTCTAAATTGGGGAGGAATAATGAACTGCATGTTGCAAAACAAAAGAAAATCAACCCAGTGAGGATTCTACCCATGCCCAGACAGTGAAGCACAGCCAGAACCTGCCCAGCCAGAATGGATCCATTCCTGGGCTGGGCACCACAGCCCTGAGCAGGGAAGGGAGGCCAGGGGAGCACAAATAATGATGGGTGATGGAGAGGTTATGAGAAATGGTTTCAGAATTCCAGAGCTGGCCTGCAGAATGCTGGAGAGATACAACCAGACTGATGCTGAGCAGCCCCCAGCACTGGGACTGGCATTCACAGCCCCCCAGTTAAGGTTAGACAGGCCTGACACTGATTTTTCATTAAAATTACCCTATTTCCAGAATAGCTGGGTGAGAACCTTTCCATCATTCTTCTTCTCTGACACTTTCTGCGTCCTTTGAGAACATTAATGCATTAATTTTTAAGGCAGCTTAAGAGACAAGCCTCCAGACAGAATCTGAGGAAGAAAATAACCTGAGTGTCTGCTCATTTCAAGGCTCCCCTTGTGTTCTGTTGATATTTCACTTCTCCACCATGAGCTGTACTTCAAAATTACAGAGCTCTGAGACCAACTGATCCCAAGAGGACAGGTCAAGAGCACAGGTTAAGATGGTTCCCAGGGGACAGAAAACATCCTCAAAAAATCTGATTTAGTTGTTTGTGGTAGTCAGAGAGGATGGGGAATTTGGGCTCCGTTTCAGCCTCTTAGAAGGAACATGACCTGAAACACCAAACATTTCTATACCTGGTATTAAACCATAACAACATGTCCATACAGAATTTGCTCTTTGAGGCCTTTACAACAGTTAATGTGCCACAGGAGTCAGAGAAATCCCTTCCTTGCTGCAAGTCAAGTCTCTGTTTCAAAGCCTGGGGACACCAGAGTGTTCTTAAATAAGGAGAAGGTCAGCACAAGTGTTTTCTTTTCAAGTCTGAGAAGGGACTTTACAGTTTTGTTGCAAGTTACAGCTCCAGGCACCAAATATCAAAAACATTGTTCCAAGTGGCTAAATACCTGCTGGAGTGAGGGGGAAAGAAAAAACAGCAAGAAGAGAGAACACTGTTCTAGGGAAGAGCACAAGCTGCTGAATGAGCTGGATTTAAAAGCAGAAAAACCAGCATTTACCACGGATAGGAAGAAAATACAGCATTTGTCAAATAAACAGAGGAGCTTTAGCAGGAGCAAGAGGATGCTTTGAACTGCAGCAGAGAGTAACCAAAGCCACACTGCCTTCACCACAGAGTGACACAGCTTCACTATGAGCTGCATGGCACAGACATCCTGAAAGGGCTTGAAAAGGAGGGAGATTCCCTGGAAACAGAGCTGTCCCTCAGGGAAAACATGACTGTGACTGGTATCTCCCTCCACCAGTGCCCCCAGGTGGGAAGTTCCTCCCTCAGAAGTGTCATTGCTACGAGGGAGGCACCAAAACGTTTCCAGAGATCTTCCTCAAGCCTCTTCCAGGTAAGGATTTAATTCCATTTGCAGCTACAAGATTCCCAGGAGTCAAGCATTAGTCAATCTTTCCTGTGAGGGTGGGCAGGCCCTGGCACAGGGTGCTCAGAGCAGCTGTGGCTGCCCCTGGATCCCTGGAAGTGTCCAAGGCCAGGCTGGACAGGGCTGGGAGCACCCTGGGACAGTGGGAGGTGTCCCTGCCCATGGCAGGGGTGGTTCTGGATGGGGCTTTAAGGTCCCTCCAACCCAAACCAGTCTGGGATTTTGTGTCACATCACACCAACCAGGGAGCTCATCTACCTGAATACTGACCCCTATGAACGGTTTTAATTAATATTATTTTTTGTTTCCAACTGTATCAGCTCCCTACAGAGCCATGCAAGCCCAAAGCCACCACAGCAGGGCTGGGACATGCACAGATGGGAAAAGCAAAGTGCCCCTTGCAGGCCAGGAGGGAGCTCAGGCAGGGTTAGAGCCCAGCTGGGGCTGATCTAACAGTTCAGCTCTTGGATAAACCAAGGCTTGTACCATCAGAGCAGCATTTCCCCCTTGGATGATATGGGTAACTAACATTGATTTATGTGCTCCAAACCCAGAACATTCCTTAGAAGTTAGATAAACCACACACAAATTGCAAGTAATGCTGGAAGGGTCTATAGAGGCTCTGTGTAGTTATGGACAGAAATATTTATTGCATTTGGCGTGGAAGCTACAGTCTGGGAGCACTGGGCAAAGAACACAACTGGGTGAGCACTGCAGCACCAGGGAGCAAGCAAATTCCTTCTTTTCCTTTCCCAATAAATTATTCACAAAGGTGAACAGCTGTCACACTGACATTTCAGATCTGAAATATAGTTAAGAGCAAGTTATAACTAAGGCAAAGAAAATGAATGTCAGAAAGTTTTTGTTTTTTCAAATTTCAGATAAGCTCTTTAGCCCTGGGGTTAATCAGAGCTCAGGAGCTCTGCTCCCAGTCCAACTTCTTCCCTGAAAAATGTCTCTTTGTGCAGACTGGGTGTAAACATGCACAGTAAGGGTATTTGTATTTAATGTCATTTAATGGGGCACGCCTTGAATTCATTGCCCAGGGTAATCCAAATACCAGTGGTCCTTCAGAGAATCTTTGTCTTCCTTTATTAACCAACACCAGTTATCTTCTACCTTCATATGTGGAGCCAAGGACTCTGTACTGCAACCACAGAATCTGAGAATCATGGAATGGTTTGGGTTGGAAGGAATCTCAAAGCCCACCCAGTGCCTCCTCTGCCATGGCAGGGACACCTTCAACTGTCCCAGGGTGCTCCAAACCCCATCAAAACTGGCCTTGGGCACTGCCAGGGATCCAGGGGCAGCCACAGCTCCTCTGGGCACCCTGTGCCAGGGCCTCCCCACCCTCACAGGGAAGAATTTCTTCCCAGTATCTAACCCAAATATCTCCTCTTTTAGTTTAAAACAATTTCCATTCTTGTCCAATCATTATCTGTCCATGTAAAAAAACCACTGTCCTCTATCAGCCCCCTTTAGGCACTGCAAGGGGCTCTAAGATCTTCTCAGAGCCTTTTCTTCTCCACACTGAGCAGCCTCAGCTCTCCCAGCCTGGCTCCATGAGAAGGTTTCATGAATACACAGAGAAGTTGCTTCAAAAGGTAAAAATAATTCAAGTACAGGAGGCTGGCTGTCAGCAACAGTGCTGAGCTGGACACCAGTGCCTCTGGGTAAAAGCTGTTCTTTCCACAGCTAAACCATTTCTCTTACTTCTTCTCTCTGCAGAGCAGTTAAATATTTAACAAATTTCAGCATCTTATGTCCTCAAGCAGAAGCAGAGAAGTTCTATCTCTCTCACAGCCACAAAACCCACGAGACCCAAGAGCATCCCCCCAAAGGCCTCAGCTCTCAGCCTGACAGGAATTAAAGGCAGGAGAGAGAGAATCAGGCAGCAGCTGGGCCCAGCCCTGGGGTTTCTCCATAGCTGCTCCATACGTGTCCAAATGCCCAGGAAAAGACTGCAGGCACATCACAGGGAAGTTTACTTTGCATCAATTCCACAGGCACTGTCCACACACCCCCGCACAAACAGGATGTATCCCCTGATGGAAATCTGTTTTGTAATCAAAATCTTGATTGCTTCATTTGTGGGGAGAGGGAAGGTGGATCAGAAACATAAACATACACAGAAATTATACAGCTATGGATTCCAAGTTCAAATATGAACCCACAGAGATTATATTCCGAGAACAAGGAGCAGCCAGAACATTCCCAGCCACGTTCTGTGACAGAACCAGACACCTGCAGCTGCACACTGCTTACTAAAAATTAAACCCTGCACCATTTATCTGCCTGCCAGCACATGTTTACCAAGTACTGGGACTGCCTTTCCTTCCCTCGACCCAAAAAGAGAAGTTATATTTAGAATCTGTGCTTTTATTTCACAGACTCCAGGATGTGCCAAGGCCTGTGCATCCTCCCCAGCATTTCAAACCTGACCAGCAGAACTCACACCCCATGCTGGGTTTACTGGGCTCAGGCTGGGGGAGCACAGGGCTCATGGTGCAGCTGCCAGGAGAACTGGGAGGTAAAAGAGATGATGGCAGGAGCATGAAGACAGAATTTCCTCTGAGCTGTATGGACAGATGATGGGCAGGCAGTGAGGAGGAGGAGCAGTGTCACTGCTGTGGATAAATGAAGCATTCAAGGAGGGAACATTTCACAGACTCATGGAATGGTTTGGGTTGAAGAGACCTTAAAGCCCAACTCCTTCCAAGCCCCTGCCATGGGCAGGGACACCTCCCACCAGGCCAGGCCACTCAGAGCCCCAGTTTCAGTTCCACCAGAACAGTTAGACCATGTATCCCATTCCTTCAGACATCCCATGGGCAGGCCTGAGTGTTTGTGCTGGGTTTGTCTCCCTTCCCCAGCCAAGTAACAAGAGCCCAAAACACATCTGGGAGCATCAGGGGAGGAAGAGGTGCTGTTGGTGTGCTGGATCCCTCAGAAACTCCAGCACCACAAAGGTGTCAGCTGTGTCCAGCCCTCACACACAGCCACGCTCCTCCAGCTCATACTCACCCATTTGCTCCACAATTTCAGGTGGGAAAACTCGGGAAGCAAAAGCTCTTCGGAAAATATCTGAGAATTCTTTGTCCAGGCCTCCAATGCCCATTTTCTCAAAATTCCAGTCTGGGTTGATGATTGACTGCCGGTTCTCCTTGGTCTTGGATTTACCTGCAAAAGCCAAGGAATGGTTTCAAGCCCGGCCCAGAACTGCAGCCCCAGGGGTACAGAGCCCAGGGCAGCTCTGCAGCTCAGGCCCCACCCCACCAACTCCGTGCTCAGCCTCAAACGCTGGCCAGGAGGACAGGCTGTGACCAGGACACGAGGACAGGGCACCAGACACACAGCCTGGTAAATGATTCCCAGCCTTCCAGGTGCCCAGGGCTTTCTCCAGCCAGGTGCTGACTGAAGAATTCCACAGGAGATTTCTCTGCCACAAATTCACCCAGGTGCCCCTGCACCCACATAACCTCAGCATCCAGAGTGTCCCCAGTCCCCAGCTCACGTGGCTGCTGCCAGAACCAGCATCCACCCTTTTCCAGGCCACCTGGGATGACAACAGGCTTGTCCTGCATCCTCCTCAGTCCTGCCTCTCCCAGTCCCCACCTGTTCTTCCTTGAGCAGCAGCAGCTCCACACAGGAACCCTTGTTCCTCTCTGTCTGCTCTCTTCCTACCACACCCTCTGATGGGCAGATGGACCTGCAGGTGCTGCACTTTGCTTGCACCTTCAACACAGGCACAGAACGATGCTCTGCTTTGTTCATATCCCTCTATAACAATAAGGGAGGCCTCTCAGCAGCCACGTTGAGCAGCTCCCAACAGCAGGGCCCACATTGCACAGGATGGGTCCAGGATCTGTGCCCACCACAGCCACCAGTTTTACCAAGGTCAGGAGAGCTCTTCCTCCCACACATCACTTAAGCTACTTGTGTTCAATCTCCTCTGCCATTTCCTGCCTCAGCCACTGAGCTCAGTCAGAGCCAGCCTGGGCACCTCACTGCTTTTTCCCAGCTTATTCAAGAATTACAATGAGCAGCAAAGGCCCAGCAGAGATTCCCACTGAACTCCACTGACAGCAGCTACTTCCTCCTTCCCTTTCATCACTCACTGACTCATGCAAGGACCTCTCACAGATCTCTGGTTCGATTGTTTCTGAAGAAACTTTGACAAAGAACTTTGCTGGAGGAGCTCTGACAAACAATCAGCCCATGTCAGCCCAGAGTTTCCTGATTCCTGTAATGAACTCCAGTGGGATCACGAGGCAGGACTGCCCTCACACAAGACAGGCTGGCCCTTCCCAGTGTATCACCTTTGTAAAGCCCTTAATTTAATGCTTTATTACAGATTCTCTTGATTTCTTCTGTACAGACCTGAGATGCAAAGATCTGCACCTCTCCAGACCTTCTCCAGAATCCTTTGGAAAGGAATACACACTCACCACTCTTAGTCCCCAGATACTCAAACAATTTGCAGCAAAGTTACACCAAACAATTCCTTTACAGCTCAGAAGAACAAAGGCCAGTCCTGGCAAACCACCACAGTTCATTGTCTGCTCCACAACCTCTTCCAGAGGCACTCCAGGTGCAGCCAGATCCCTGAGCACAGGTTTGCAGCCCTTTAACCACCTCCTCTCCCTGCTGCTGACAAGCACTGGCATTACAGCCTCACAGAGCTCCTCATTCCCTCTGCATAGGAGCTTGGGAGTACTCAGAGTGCTCAGGAAGCAGGAAATAAGCACAAATGCTCCTGGAGTCTCATCCATGCAGTCTCATCTTAGGTTTATTCAAGGGAGCCTATAAACAAGCACTGACACTTTTATCAGTTAGATCCACCTTCCACATGGCTTCCAGCATCCTCAGCTACCAGGGAAACACACAGAGATCTGACAACCCAGAGAAAAAGCAAAGACAGTGCCAATTATCCTTAACTCCTGCAGAAATGGGAGGTTTCCTTAGACTTACACAGTGCTTTAAGAGCTGGCCCTTAATGGACTCCCCAGTGGGGGCCATTCCCAGCCTGGAACACCCCAAAATCACAGAGATCACAGAGGCACAGGTTGCTCTGGGTGGGGAGGGACCTTAAAATCCCATCCAGTGCCACCCCTTCAACTGTCCCAGGGTGCTCCAAGCCCTGTCCAGCCTGGCCTTGGACACTTCCAGGGATCCAGGGGCAGCCACAGCTACTCTGGGCACCCTGTGCCAGGGCTCACCACCCTCACATGGAGGAATTCTTTCCCAATATCTAGTCCTGGCAAACAATAAATGTGCATTTTGCTGTTCTGCTCCACAAGCAGAGGTACTTCAAGTTCAGCCAGATAATGAATGAGCACCAAAAGTCCAGGAAGTACAGCAAACAGCAGCTCTGTGTGAGCTCAACCAGACTCTTGAATCCTGCTCTAAACACATCTGGAATCAATATTTCAATTCCAAGGGCAGCAAAACAAACAAACAGGAACGTGCCTCTGGGTAACATAGCAGGGACAGCCCAGCAGCACCTGGGACACAGAGCACCTACAGCCCTGCAGGGAGCACCAATCCTCAATTCCCCTGTGTTTGTTATCCCAGTGCTGCATTCCAGCTTTCAGGTCAGACCCCTCAGCCAGGGCTGTTCCTGCTCCCACAGAGCTTGGCCTACACTCCCCCCTTCTGGCTGCACCTCAGCACGGTAAAATCCTTGCAGATTGGATTAAAATCTCTTTCACTGGTTTCATAACACAATTTTATGCTAAACAGAACAAAAAGAATTGGCTTTTTAAAAAATTATTACAATTCTTCACTATTGAAATAATGCAGGCCCTTTACTGAAGGCAGAGCTCAGTGACACTCACTTCACTTTCATCTCCTCTCTCACAATTTAATTATTCAGAACTTTACAATTCCCCAGAGACCAACAAAGCACATTAAGCAGCTCTGCCTCAGATCAATGAGGAGATTAAATGAAGTACCAATTTGACAGAAGTGAATCGAGGCACAAGAAGCTCTTTTGTCTTGTCTGCAGACAATGAAACCAAATCCTGGGGAAGGGTCCCTATTGCCAACCCAGCAGCTCTCCCACAGGACCACTCCTCACACCCACACGTGCCAGGAAGGAGATCACAGGTCATTATATGGCTCTGAATATTAACCAGGTACAATCTCCCTGCTGCTGTGACTGGGTGGGCAGGGCTGTTTCACACTCCCCCAGCTGCCCTGGCAGCAGAGAAACCTGAACAGGAGTGACCCCACAGTCACAGCTGGGAACTCTCTGCCCTGCCTGCAGCTTCTTTTGGTGCTATTAACAGCTGCATCCTCGTTAAGATGCTTAATTCCAGCCATCTAGAGCCCAGCCTGCAGAGCTGTGCTGGGGTTTGAGCACAGATCCCCACTCTGATGAGGTGCCAGGTGTGCTCACAGCAGCCCCAGTGTCCCCCTGCTGCAGTGACTGGCAGGGAAGCAGCTACAGGACACAGAGCCCCACCCTGGAGGGGATGTGGCCCTTCAGGGCAGCATCAAACCTCAGCCACAAGCTCCTGCAGTGCTGCATGAGCTGAATTCTCCTCTCTAAGTTGCTGCTACCCTCAGATGGTTTATTCCTGTAACAAGGACTCTCAGCACTGAGCACTCCCAGCCAAGCAGAGCTGTGCTTTGAAGCCTACTGCAAATATAAACCTCATGGCTCCCTGAGCCCCTCCCAGCAGCCTGCCCCTGCCACTCCTGATCTGTGGAATAGCAAAAGGAGGAGCTTCCTTAGCCCAGGGACTCTGGGAGGAAGGAACAAAACAGGGAAGGAAAACAAGAAAAAATTAAAATAAGAGTGTCTGTTTGGCCTTGAATCACAGCCAGAAAACAACAGCCAGAGCCACAGCACCAGCAAGGGAGGGATCTGCAGCTGGAGCTTGGAAAGAGTCACCCACCTCTTACCACTGGTAAGCAAAGGAACAGCCAAAGGAGTAGCAGGTGTCCCTGTTCCCCAGGAATTCACCACAGTCCCAGGGCAAACAGAGCCACTGCAGGGAAGGGCCTCACTGCTCACTCTGGGGCCCAGGGCCCACCCATTCAAACTGGTGGCTCCATGGGAACACTCCAGATCCAGCCTGACCCCTACACCAATCTCCTTCTAAAGGAATGTGTGGAGGACACACCAATGATTCCCCAATTTCTTTGACAGCCAAGTGTGATATTGTACATAGGGATTTGTTTTGTTGAGGTTTCAGAAAATGGCTCTTTCAATCACAGTTCCCAGTTGTGTGAATAAACTCCTGTGAGCAGTTCCACACCCAGTGCCCCCTGTGCTGTTCTGCAGCTCCCATGGCCTCCCAAAGAGCAGCACTTTGACACTTTGACCACACATTTAGAAAGCTCTCAATTTCCTAATCCCTTCTCTTTTAATTAAATGTAATGAGAGAGCTGTTGGCTTGTTACTGTCCCTGAAAACATCAATCTCTGATCTTTGAAGAGTTCAAATATTTCTGCCAGCTGCTGTCTGCTGGATCTACTGCTCTTGCTAATCTAAGCCTAGGAGTGAAGAAGAAAAACAACCTTGAGGCAATGAAGCCTCCTAGGCCTGAAAAGCAGCAGATCTCAAGCATTATTCCTCTGTTTGGGTGCAGGAACTCACCAATCAGATTGAGAGAGGAGTTCTCAGCTTTCTCAAAGGCAACTTGACTGTTCCCAAGAACCAAACCAACCTCGATCTGCAAAGGGAAGACAAAGAAATAATTACACTAATTACTATTAGACTCAGATTCAGTTTGCTCCTTTGGTATCCCCAAGCACATCTCAGAAGGCAGGAAAAAGCAGCAGAAGCTCCACTTCCAAAGTCACTGGGACAAATGAAAAATACCAACCCCTCCTCTAAAACAAACATCACTGAATGCAGAAGCTCACAAGGTACAAAAACCTGGCTTTTAAAAGTTCCTGGTTTAGTTCAAACCCAACTATTTTATTTCAGCAAGATCTAGCAAGTAAATGAGAAAATAAAATCATGGTCTTTCTACAGAAGGAAAAGTCAAAACTAGACATATCTGGAAGACAAAAAGGCTCAAGAGAAGCTGTTTGCATGACTTAGTACTTAAAGATCCACAGCTATTCCTTGCATCTTCCCCAGATCTGTACTTTAGTGGAGACTGCACTGAACTGCAAAGGATGTTCTTTGTCTCCTCTGGCACAGCAGCCACAGCCAGATGAGCCAGATGTGTGACTTCTCCAAAGGCAGGTCACCTAAACTGCTCCTGGCAGCATGATCTGGTCAGGACTTGCAGCCATGCAGTCCCCAGGGAATGGACATGAGTTCCTGGGAGCTCACCTTCTGCTTCTTGCCTGTTCCAGACTCCCCTTTGAGGATGCTGGGGTCCATGGCTTCCATGTCCTTCACCAACAGCCCAAAAAGCTTGTCATTGAAGCTGAACACCAGCTGTGGAAAGGCAGAAAGATCTCATTAAAAAGAGCTAAAAAGGATTCTGACCAGACTGTTAAGATTTGAAGGGGAAGAGGCCTGAAGATGAAGTTAACCACCCAGCAACCCCCATGCAGTGTTCTCCCTGTAAAGCTCTGGGTGCTGACCATGTGCTTTCCCTGCCCAATGTAAAAGCAACAGACCAAAAGTTGCAGAATGTGAAGTCAGCTGGAGAAACTCAAAGAAAAATTCTTCTTCCAAGAAAAGCATCTATTCCCCCCCCCTTTCTCCCCAGGCTCAATGTTCTGTATCATCTCATGACATTTTCCTCTCACTTCAATAATTGGTGCTAGTCATGGAGAACAATTCAGCTCAAAACTCCCAGATCTTTTGTGTTTCAGTCTGACAAGGACACCTCAGGAATAGTGCTAATGAGAGGCAGAATGAATGTAATGAGAAGCAGGGTCCATCCCACGGAAAACCAGGCTGGGTCTGCACAATTCCCTCCCTTGAGTTTGTGTTTCCAACTGGCTTAAGATTCACACCTTGCAAGGTGTAAATACCATGAGAGACCACCCTCCACCTGGTCTGAGAACAAGGCAAAGCAGAGCTTATCTCAGAGAGCTTTGCAGGGGCTGAAGTCCATCTGCTGCAGACCTCTGCAGGCTCAGTTACAGGGACATCAGCTTTCCAAGGTCCCCAAGGAAAATACTTCATCCCTCTTTCACTGTTTAAGTCCATAGAGTGGCAATAAATCATAGAATCCCAGAATAGCTTGGGTTGGAAAGGCCCCTAAAGCTCACCCAGTTCCACCCCAGCCATAGGCAGGGACACCTCCACCATCCCAGGCTGCCCCAAGCTCTGTCCAACTTGGCCTTGGGCACTTCCAGAACAATCAAATCCACTGCACTTGGGAGGTGCCACTGAGAATGAATTAAACCTGGTGTTTGTCTTGACCTTATAAAGAAGGATGCAAAAGTGACTTCCCCAAAGATTCCAGGAGTTGCCATGCTCACATCCAACCAGGCCACAGTGCAGAGAGACCTGAGCTCTCCCAGGCTTTGAAATTTTCCTCACTGATTTAGGATAGGGCAGATTCTAAACCCCTCTGCCCCTGCTCTCAGTGAAAGCCACACTGGTTTGACTTTTCATGAAGACACCCTTCACACAAGGAGCAATTGCTGCCCCTCACTCGGCCTCTGCAGAGCCCTTGGCACCCTCAGATACCCCCTCAGAAGCCTGCACGTGGTGTCTCAGCCCAGTTTAGCCTCAAAGCCCCAGGGCAAACCCACCTGCTGGCCCACAGAGAAGGCCTGGCTGTTGAACTGCTGGATGAACTCTGCAGCCATCTTGTCTGTGTCGTAGGGGTTGGAGTCGATGTTCTTCTTCTGCAGGAAGTCGATCTCGATGGTCATGGTGCCAATGCACTGCTTGGTCTTGTCAAAAGTGTATAAGGAAACTGGGGGGAAAACCAACAAACAGCACAGCTGAGGACAGCAAGGTCTCCCTCAATGTATTAAATATGTTTGGCAATACACATCCTTCCCTTGACAATGAGCACTTGGTAAAACTGAATATATTATTTCTCTTATATTCATATTCAGCTACAAGGTCAAAAATACAGTAAAATTTCCACTGAAAATCCCTGCATTGCTCTAAAAACTCTTAATGCACCTTTAAAATAGCTCAAACACCACACAGACATTGTGGGATAAGGACAATGAAAGCAAATCCAGACATGCTGTAGTCCCACAGAGCTGTATCTCCAGCCAAGGGTTTGGACACATCTCCAGGAAGCCCAAAAGCAGCATTAAGGGTAGCCTTGCCCAAAAGCAGAGACAAGAGACCCATCATTGGTTTTCTGTGGCAACAAATTGCTGAGCTTTTCTCCAGATGAGGCAGCAGAACGTGAATTACTGCACATTCCAATGCAGCAATGCAGTCTGTCAGCCCAAAACAAAGCACCTCATCAGCTGTCCTTCATCCCTGACACTGAGGAAACAGCCCCTACCCCAGAGGTGCCCTTGGGCCCATCCTGACATTTCCAGGTTTCCTTCAGTGGTACAGAATCACCTGAACAGAAAGCCAAGGGGTGGAGAAGGCACAGCACAGTCACTGCCAACCTGATCCCACAGGTACAGCAGGTGGGAAACAAGGGTGGAAAGAGAGAAAGGAGATGGAAAGGAAAGAGCAGCACAATCCACAACTCCAGGGACACTGCTCAGCATGGGTGAGCAGGGCAGGACCTCACAAACCAGGCTGCAGCAGAAGCCAATGATTCTCCAGAGACCGAGGAGCATTAAAGGTTTCATTTTAAACCTGGAGAACAAAGTCTCCTCTGCTACAGAAGTCAAGGGGAATGTGGGAAAGGTGCTTCACTCAATCTGTGCTTCCCTGTCCAGCCTTTGGCAGCAGAACAGCTCCAGAATAAACCTGCAGATGCTGAGAAGGTGATGGCAGAACAAGCCTCCAGCATGGTCTGCAGGTGAAGGGAACGAGGAGAGCCTGTCTCCTGCTGAAGGTGTTACCAGAAGACACAGCACACACCCCAAGCATCCTCCCTGGCATGGGCTGCCAAAGACAGATCTTCCAGGAAACAGGGATGAAGATGAAAACACCAAACTACTTCCTGATCTACTGCACTGAGTTCTTTCAAAAGGGATATGGCAGCAGGGTTATCCCTTTGGTCCTGCAAGCCAACACCAGGAGCTCCTCTCACCTTACAGGTCACCTCTGGGCAGTTTCCTTTTTCTTGCTGAACCCCACGGCTTTGTCAAATAGAAACTTCTGGAATATCAGTCCCTGATTTGGTCAGATCACAGGCCTGAGGTGTCAGCTGCATATGGGCAGCTCTTACATTCAGGACTGAGAGGGGGGATGCACAGAGAACCCCCAGAATGGGGATGCAGCCCAGCCAGCAGTGCACAGCACCAGCTCCAAGAGCCTGGAATGCCCCAGAGAGAGGCTGGGAATGCAGCAGGGACTTCCCTGGGGTGGGAAGGCACCTGAGAGAGCCCAATCCTGGCTCCAGCTGGGCATCTCTGATGGGAACTGCACAGAAGGCAGGACAGCCACATCCACACAGGGCACTCTGCCTTCCCACCAGGAAAACCACTCACCTGGAAAACCTCTCCTGTATCCTTAGGGGCCCAGCAGGACTCACATCACTGCTCCACAGAGCCGTGGGCTGCAGTTACAGCTGACATTTAAAACACAGCTTCCACATTATCAGGGGACCAGGACAAAGCACGAGCCCTGGGAAATCACTGGGTTTGTGAACACTTCTCCCTACCTGCAGAATGCCTTTACAAATCCCTTCCACCCAGCAGGGAGTCAGATGACATTTAGTCACTGCACAGAATCACTGCATTATTTTTGTTAACACAGGCTCCCACGTAGCTGGAAGGTTTACAGCAAAGCCCAGGACAAGGACAACCACAAACTGCTCTAGAGCTGATCACACAGAATATCAGTGCTTCTTGCCCCAAAAGACTTGGGTACTGAAAAGCACTGATCTATAAATGAGTTGTCACATGATCAGCAGCCAAAAAAGGGTAAGAATAAATTAATTTATGGGTCTCCCCCCATTATAGGTCATTTTCAGTTAAAACAAAATCAGCTAGCAAAAAAATCAGAGATTAACAGAATCATCAAGGTTGGAAAAGGCCTCCAAGATCACCAAGTCCAACCATCAACCCAGCACCACCACCACGGTCACCACTAAACCATGAAGTGCCACATTCACCAGTTCTTCAGACATTTCCAGGGATGGTGACCATTGCCTTGGGCAGCCTGTTCTAAGCCTTTACAACCCATTCTGTGAAGAAATTTTCCCTAATATCCAGCCTACACCTCCTCTGGCACAACCTGAGGCTGTTTCCTTTCACTCTGTTCCCTGGGAGAACGGACCCAGCTCCCTGCAGCTCGTTGTATGGAGCAGGGAGGTCTTCCCCAGCCTCCTTTCCCAGGCTGAAATCCTGGCTCTCAAGCAAGCTCTGTGAGACACCCAGAGAGGCAGGGACCCACTCCAGCCTGTCCCTACAAACACATCAGACACCACATCCCAGTACTGCTCCATGCTCATGGGCCTGCTGAGACCACAGGAGCTGGGAAAACCAAGAGCCAGGAGGGAGCTCCCCCAGGAGCACCTCACACCCAGAGCTGCACCACTTCCCAGGCTCGGTCCTCCTCATCCTGACACAGGATGCAGCCAGCAGCTCTGCCCACAGTCCCAAAGGAGGGAATTCCCTGCAACCACTGCAAGCTGCTCCAGAGGCAAAGCAGAAGAGTGCAGAGACAAGCCAGCCAAGCAGGGAGCAGCACCCCAGCACGGGAGAGCATGAGCCTGTCCTCCCCAGGAGCACAGAGGGGACTCCTGATGGCCCAAAGGACGAAAGTGATCCACTACCCAGCCCTGCTGCAGCACAGAACAGAGACCCAGGGGTCTGGTCAGCATTCCAGCAGCTACAGACGGGTCTGACAGCTGCATCTGTACCTGACAGTGATCCAAAGCAGAGGCAACAGTGACATGCAGCACAAAGTGACAAAAGAGCTCAGTGGTCTCCTCCAGACATTGGCCAAGGCTTGGAAGGCGCAAGAAATACTTGAAATAGGAATACAAAATCACCTGGGCCTTCACCTTGCTGCAGAGTGCTCTGGTCAGTTACTGGTGCAAACATCAGTGCTGCTCCCAAAGCTCAGCACTGCAGGGCACTCTGCTGCTCCTGGCAGCTCCTGGCACTAAAACATCCCCATTTATTCCAAGAAATTCCCCAAGGACGAGAGCTGTCCTCTGTTAGTGGAAGTGCTCTCCAGAGACCCAGAACTGGCTACCCAGGATGTGCTCAGTGTCCATATCTGCATGTGGACACTGATCCCACACAGAGCCAGGCTGAGGTACCAGCAGGTTTCTGGAGAAACTGCCAAAACATCCTCCAGGTGTGGAAAACATTAAATGCAGAAAAGCTGCAGAGAGGGGAGCAACTTCTTCACTAAACGAGGGCCTCACATCACCTGGAGAGGGACTGGAGCTCTGGGAGTTCCCAGTTCAGTTTCAGTTCAAGATGGAAACATGAATTCAGCTTTTATAAACACATCCCAGCTCTGCTGACTGACTCACCATCGATCTCCTGCCCGATGGAAAGGCCGGCCCATTTTCTCTGTAAAACAAGATAAAAATGTCAGAACACCTGTCCTGCAGAACACCTGACCCTCCCAAAGGCAGCCTCCTCACCCAGAGGAGCAGCATCCCCAGGACAACCTTCAAAGGGCAGAATGGAGTATCCCAAAGACCCCCAAATTAACAGGAAACAAGTCAAAAACACTGAGTAATCTCTCCAAATAATTCTATCTTGTGACCTCAGGAGGTTGTTCTGTCCAACCTCCTTCAGGTTACTGGTCTCCCCACCATCCTGGCAGCAGAAGTTGTGGTGTCAGACAGGACTTTTTATCCTTCTGCTCATTTCCTATCAAAGCCCAGGTGCCAGAATGGTTGTTTCACACCCTGTGAGCATTTTAAAAGCTTGTTCTAATGTGCTCCAAAGTACAATATTACCTGGACCAAGAGAACCAGTAAGAATGAAACTGTTCAAACCCTTTAGGTTCCTCCAAATTCCTTTAGAAAGATTTGTGCTGCACAGAACTGCAGAAGTGAGAAATGGTTCACAGATTATATGACACAAAAAATCTATAACCTTCACAATTCCAACACTTCTGGCTTGATGATTGCAAAAACAGGGTTTTCCCAGTGGCTGCTGCTGTGTTACAGCTTGGCTGCAGTGTGTTCACAGCTCCTCAGACATCACATAGAGGCACCAGCCACAGGCACGTGTAGGTGTCATTACCCACAGCTCCAGGGAGCTCACATTCCAAAACTTGGACTTTATGGTCATTTGTATTTGCCTTTTTGTCTGGAGAAGGAACACAATGACTTTGCTTACAAAGTGAACATTTCCCCCTTTACAGCCTCTCCAATATCCACAGAATATCCTGAGTTAGAACAGACCACAAAGGATCATTGATTAAGCTCTGGCCCTGCACAGACCCCCAACAATCCCACCCTGGGCATCCCTGGGAGCGCTGTCCAAACACCCCTGGAGCTCTGGCAGCCTCGGGGCTGGGACCGTTCCCTGGGTGCAGTGCCCAGCACCCTCTGGGGGAAGATCAGTCAGGATCTTCTCTGTGGCAGGAGATACAGCTCAGCCCCTGTGTTTACTTGGCTGGTTTCTGCTAAAGGTTTGTCATCACTGTGCAGCAATTCATATTTTAGGCTCTCAGGATACAAAATTTGCCACAGCTTTTGGTGTTAAGAGTTAAGAGTCAAGATTACCACAGAGTAAAGGTGGCAAAGAGCTCCACATGAATAAGGATTGTACAACAAACAGGTGTTCTGGAGGCCTCAGAGTGCAGACATCACCACCCCTGAACAGGAACAGTAAACACACACTGAACTATCCACAGCTCTGGGAAATACTGGGAATGGAAACCCAGGAATGCCTCAGTGCTCAGAGGGCTGGAACAGCTCTGCTATGGAGACAGGCTGAGGGAATGGGGATGTTCAACCTGGAGAAGGCTCCAATCAAACAGGGATGGATAAATCTTTTTAAGGGGACAGACTGTAGTAGGGACTGTAGCAATAGAATAAGGGGAACTTTAAACTAAAAGAGGGTGAATTCAGACATTTCACATGGTAAAAATGGTAAAACCCTGGCCCAGGTTGCCCAGAGGGGTTCCAGGGAATTTTCACAGTCATACTGTGAACAAATTGGTCTAGTGGGATGTTCCTGTTCTTACAGCCTTTAAAGGCCCCTTCCAACCCAAACAGCTCTATAATCCTACAAATCAAGCATTCACCTCCCAGCAGCTGCCACACTCCCTACACAGCCCCTTCTCCAAGGGGAGCACCAGGCCTCACCCCTTGGCAGAGGGGCTCTCCTGGCTCCACAACAACTGCAACACACAAAAATCAACCCTAGACCTGAGTGCACTGACTTGAACAACACAAACATCTCCTGCTGGTCACTGCTGGCCAGTTTGGGCACCAAAAACCACAGCCAGACACTGGTGAACATAACATCCCCCACCCATTCATCCAGACAGACCCAGTTTCAGCAGCACATCAAAAGGTGAAATGTCATCTGAGGGCTTGTGCCAAGATGTGCTGAGGAAAAACATCTCCTGTGTTTGCAGCACAGAGACTGAGCCTTGCAGCAGGTACTGGCAGGGAGGTATGAAAGCACTGAATCAGAGAACAACTGCTGCATGGGATGAGACTCTGGGTGAGCTGCAAAAAGCTACAAGCTTCATTTTTCAATTTAGAAGTTAATTATGTTCATTATTTATTCTAACCATCATTTAACATCTGATGATGACTTAATTAAGAAAGAGGAGACAAAGGGGTTTAGGGTTTTTTTATGCATTTCATTGCACTTTTCATCTAAAAATACTAACAATGACTGAATGGAGTCAATAAAACTTCTGACGGGTCTTAAAAATGAAAAACACAGCAAAGCAACCCTTTAAAGTCAAGGGAAAACAGGGAACAATAAAGATTCACAAGGAAGGGCAGATACTACTTAGGCTTTTCTTTTTCAAATAGTTTATTTCTGGTGGATTTTTTAAAGGTTAAATTGCACCTTTCCCAGTATCTTTATCCCACCATGCAAATAAAGCAATACCAGCACAGCCACTTTCAGTTGCAGTAAAAGTCTCCTTGAACTTTTGCTGGCAAAAAATGAAATTTGCAGCATAAATTTATTCCAATTAGAGAACTTATCTTCAATCCTGATCCCAAAAGAGATTTTGCTTACTCTGTAGCAGAGTGGAAAGTCCAACCATGCCATACCTGGGGCAAGCTGAAGGCGATGCTGCCGGGCACGACCGAGGGGTGGGTTCTCAGCGTGAAGATGTATTTGTGGTTGGGAGAGGTCTTCACCACAACATGTCTAGAAAAGAGATCAGTATTTTACTGTGATGGGTACCAGGAGGGGTTTGCACTGCTCACAGCACTGTCAGAGCTCAAAAGAAACACCCAGCTTATCTCTGGGGCTACACAGGAAAACCAAAAGCATTGGAGCCACAGTCTGATGCAGACACACAGCAGGGTGACAGAACCCATCCTCCTCACTGGGATAATGGGATCTCAAAGCCCAACTGCAAGACTTTGCACCAAAAATTAATACTTACATCCCCCCCAGTAGCCCTTTACTTCAGGATTGCACCATACAATGAGAGAGAACCAAACCACAATCAAAACCACCGAGGCTGCTACAGCTAAAAATCAACACTGGTTTCATATCTCAGGCATCAACACCAAAGTATCAACATTTTACCCCATACAGGCACTATCCCCAGCTGTGATGCCAACAAGAAGTAGAAGAAAAGCCTGAGAGTACTGTTTAGAGTTCTGATAATGGAAAACAATGTGAGGAGTCTCTGTACAAAAAGTAAAATCACACAGGCCCTGGGGCTGTTTCTCCTGGAGCAAGTGACCAACTGATCTTGAACTCAGACTGAGTATCTGAGAGGCTGGAAAAACAGCACTGTAGTGTTGTAAGGAAGCCCTTTGGGAAAGGACCTGGGGGTGCTGATGGACAGCAGCTGAACAGGAGCTGATGTGTGCTCAGGTGGGCAAAAAGGCCAAGGGCACCTGGCCTGTGTCAGAACCAGCATGGCCAGCAGGCCCAGGGCAGTGACTGGCCCCTGTGCTGGGCACTGGTGAGGCCACACCTCGAGCACTCAGGTCAGTTCTGGCTCCTCTGCAAGGAAGACTTTGAGGGGCTGCAATTTGTCCAGGGAAGGGAATGGACCTGGGGAAGGGTCTGGAGTGTCTGAGGGAGCTGAGGGGGCTCAGCCCGGACCCTCTCACTCTCCACTACTCCCTGACAGGACAGGGCAGCCAGGATGGGGAGGTGGTTGGCCTCTGCTCCCAGGAAACAAGGGACAGGATGAGAGGAAATGGCCTCGAGCTGTGCCAGGGGAGGTTTGGATTGAACATCAGGAAGAACATCATGGAAGGGGCTGCCCAAGGAGGTGGTGGAGTCCCCATCTCTGGAGGTGTCCAAGGAACACCTGGAGGTGGCACTCCCTGACAAGGTGAGGATTGGGCACAGATCAGACTCCATGGGCTGGGAGGCCCTTTGCCCATTGATTCTGTGATTCCACCACAGAACAGTTACAAAACCAGAGCCATAGCAGCAGCCAGGAGCAGACACAGCAGCAGCCATGGCATGTGCCTGTCTGTCACACCCAGAATTGAGGCTGTCAGCAACAAAGATACTCAAAAGCTGCTTCTAGCTCTCCTCAGACTACGCCTGATAGCTCTTATCAAGTGATAGGCACACAGCTTGCTGGCATGAGAAAGCGAAACCAAAGGAGGCTGGGATTTGTGTGCTCTGGCAGCAGGGTGATGGTGGAATCAGGGTTCACCTCCTCTTCCTCTCACAGCTGCTGGCACTGTGAGCACCCTTGGGGTACACAAGGCACCAGCTCCGTGGGATTTAACCCCTCACTAACCCCACAGTCAGGAAGGGCAGGATGAGCTGTGCTGGCAGCCAAGGCCCACGGTCCTGGCCCTCCTCCCTCCCTGCAGCCCATGTTTTCCATGCACATATGCTCCCTGTACTTTGATTTGCACATGCCCAGCCAACCCAGCACCATCCAAGTGAGGATCTGCACTGGCTCCACCCCGTGTGCGGAACAGCTCCGGCCACACGGCAGGAAGGAACACACGGCCCAAACCAGGAGCCAGGGCCAGCTGTCACCTGCAAACCCCTCCCAGGCACTGCTGCCACTTGCTGGCCTGAAAGGGCCAGAAGCATTTTCAACACACCAGAGTGACAAGAGAGCTCCCAGCTCAGGCAGACACTGAGCTGAGTCCTCACTGGTTCTGCCCCAAAATCACCCATCAGCTGCCAGGACACCCTTCCCTTGCCTCCTCCTCCTGTCCCCAGCATAAATCCAGGAACCTGCTAGAGGTGGTGAAGTTCCATACAAATGTGACAGGGGAGAACAAGGCATTTTTTGGTGCTGCAAGGCAGCCAGAGAAGATTTATGGAGAGTGGAAGACAGTAGACATCACTCCTGCCTTCAAGTAGGAGGATCCAAGGAATTACAGGCTGGTCAGCCTCACCTTACTCCCTAGAAAAGTGATGGAGCAACTAATCCAGGAAGCCAAATGTATTAAAGCACAAGAAAGTGACTGGGAGTCACTCTGAGCATGGATTTAGGAGTGGCCAGCGTGGATTTACAAAGGAAAATCTGTCCTGACCAGCACGACAGCTTTCTCCGATGAAATGGTGAGCTCTGGGGCTGAAGGGAGAGCTGGATTTATCCCAACATTAGCAAACTTTCCACACTGCCTGGCACAAGCACCCTCAGGCACTGCTGTGATACAGACTGGGCAGGGAGGGGGGCTGGAGACTCAACTGCTGCACTTGGGGCTGCAGCCAACAGCATCAAATCCTGCTGCAGGTCACTGGGATGTGCAAATCCCACTACAGGAGGTCACTGGGATGTGCCCACCCCAGGAGTCCACATGGGGCCAAAACTATTTAACCCCTTCATTCCTGGGCAGTTGAAGGGACAGAGCTCCTCAGCCAGCCCACAGGGGACACACCTGGGTGTGCTGCTGCTCACAGGGACCTCGACAGATCCCATCAAGCTCAGTAAGGGAAAATGCACAATCCCATGCACCAGTGCAGGCTGAGGGGGGACCAAGAAGCCCCAGGACCCCAGTGGACAATGAGTTCAACAGGAGCCAGGAACACATCCCTGCAGCAAATGTGGGTAACATCCCCTCGGGGTGCATTAGGCAGGAACAGGATGCACTGGCACAGGGTGCCCAGAGCAGCTGTAGCTGCCCCAGCCCCAGAAGTGTCCAAGGCCAGGCTGGACAGGACTTGGAGCAGCCTGGGATAGTGGAAGGTGTCCCTGCCCATGGCAGGGGTGGCACTGGATGGTCTTCAAGGTCCCCTTGCAGCCCCAAATCTTTGTATGGTTCCATGATTAGGGAGAGCACCAGCAGCAGGGACCAGCAGAGATCCTTCCTGGGTGGAACAGTGCTCCAAGGACAGCTCATTTTAAACTGAGCAGTGGGTAGAGCAGAGAACTGCCCAGGAGGCCAGGACTGAAAGCAGGAGTTTCCCAGCACAGTATCATCCTGAGTAATCCAAATTAGTATGGACACACAGGCAAAGGAAGCTGTGACACTGCAGAGGGTGAGAGAAACACCCAGAGGCAACACACGAGTTCCAGCTACAATTCCAGAATACTTCACCACAAAATGCACTTGATGACAACTAACACCTGCCTGGAAGCAGCTCATGACACAGGAAAAGACCCAAAATTAAAGCTTTTTAAAGCCCCAAATGGGTCCTGAGCAGTGCACACAACAGTGACTTCAACATGTAGAGATTCAGCATCTCTGCAGGAAGAAACAAACTCCACCACTGAGCTTCACTTCAAAAACCCAAAATGCAAGAAAATGACAATACCTGGTAAAAATACTGGGGAGGAGTATCCACAAAGATTTGATACCTATTACTATGCTGGAGCATTCCATTCACCAAAAACATCTCTAGCAAAGCAGAAAGACAGCAGAGCTTGACAACAGACAAACAGATGCCAGGAAGAAAAAACAGGAAAAATGAAAATAAAAATCAGCTTTCTGAAAGAAAATACTAGGAAAGATCAAATCCTGACATGTTCTGTGAGAAAAATCTGCATAAGGTACAGAAACAACCATGTTTCTTCTCAAAGACAGCTTCCAACAGGCTGTAAGCAACCTAAGTATTACAAATGCTCAAAATAAGGCAATAGCAGAAAAACTAAATGCATTTTCCTACACTGATGTTCACCAGGAAGGAGCTCAGAGAGCTCATGGAGACACATGGGGGAAATCTCAGCCTCATTAAGAGCTTCTGCTTATACAGGAACAAAAGGAACAACGAATCACCAGGGCCAGACAGCTCCCAGAGCTCTCCCAGGCGGAATTGCTGCTCTGTTCCGTGTGTAAATCCTCGCCTGGAACTGTCAGATCCAACGCATGTGATGCCAGCTCTTAGGAAGGGCTCCAGGAAACCAGGCCCAGGAAACTGCTGGTAAGTTTGCTGGCCAGGCTGACAAACCAAGAGAAACTCCAGCAGACATGAATTAACCTGTGAGTGCATCAGTTTTTCTGTCGCTGAAGGACGAGCAGTGCTCCTGTGAGGGAGGGGATGACTCAGGCATCCATGTGGAGGTGCCAGCAGGGATCTCATCCCATACTCTGCATGTTTGGAAACCCACAGCAACCATTCAGCAAGGGCTCCTCAGGAAATTAAACTGGCCTTGGAGGGATGGCCTTAACGTGTGAAAGGGAAGAAACAGTTCTTAGCATGAACACAAACCTGCCACTGAGACAGGACTGCTGTCCCCTCACAGCCTCGCTGTGTGCAGAACTGGTTTCTCCCCCCAAACTGCACCTCAAGGTAGAAGCAGGACACAGGACCCCAAGATGGTGCCACTCCCCAAACCATCACACACCACACACTGGGCTGATGCCTCCTGTGAACTCCGCAGCAGCGAGCACTGACTCAGCCCTGCCAGCTCAAGGGTGCAGAAAGCAAAGCGTGAGAAGATGATCAGCAGCACCCTGGGGTTACATCATCTCCTCGATCCAAGGGCAAACTCCAGCTCTACACCCCCACAGCAAAAGGCAGCGTTAGAGCAGAGCCCTCTGTGGCAGAGTCACCAAAAGCCACCCTGAGCACGTGGGGTGGGGAGGGAGCCGAGCCGGGCGCTGCCAGCGGGAGCTGCAGCCAGGGGTGGCTCCAGGGATCTGCAATGCAGCACCGCCTCCAGGCCGGCACTGCCAGGACACCCGGAGCTCCCCTGTGCTCCATCTGACACTGCACAGCCATCTGCGGCATCTGCTCCCAACCAAACACACGCTGCTGCTGGGGTGTGAGCACTGCTACAAATAAACAGCTCCCAGGAGAGCAGGAACAGCCAGAACCACATCCAGCCTGCTGAGCCAGCACTTCCCGGGGCACAGCTTCCTGCAAGCTGCCACAAATGCCAGGAGAGAGGGGTCTGGAAATGAAGGGAACACAGCCGGCTGCAGGTCTGGCAGCTGGGTCCCTCCAGGACATCCATACTGGAGGAAATTAAAGTTTTTATAATGCATGAGGTACAATGCTCAGTTCAGGTATTTTTGTAACTCAATTACTTTGGGAAAAAAATCTACCTGGGGAAAACCATACTTTGAATAGACCAGGACACTTCCCTGCTCAAGCAGACACTTTTGCCTGCTCCTGACTCTAACAGTTCTGCTTGTTTGGGGGGTGATTTCATTTGGGTTTTGCATTTTATGCTCAGGTTGGGCTCATGAATTCACAGTTCTGTTCATCACTCCAGGGCCAGGATGGGTCCCAGGGCAGCAGAGCTGACTGACAGCACAGAGAGGCAAATCCTAAAAACATCCCTGCACTCCTGCAGTTCAGCACCACTGTGTTCTCCACCCTTAGCAGAGTTCATCTGGGGCAGGTATTTTGCCTAAGGCCTCAGTATCTTCTTTAACATTTTTCCCCATTTTTCAAACCCAACCCCTTCTGCCTTGTGCTGCACATGATATTCCCTTTCAGCTGAAAGTAATGACTTCTGTCTACAACCTACATACTAAAATCTGTCAGAGCTTCCCTAAAGCTGCAGCAAAGCAAGGAATCTGAGTATGTGAATTGGTTTCTTGTAACACAAAACCATTCTGTGTGGGCTGAGCTGAAAAATTCATGTGTTTTCCACCTAACAGAAGTAAACCTCAGAGTCAGATTCCATCAGCCACCCCAGAAATGCAATTAAAGAATCCAACTTGTTGTGTCCACACTGTGGCTGCTTCTCCCTTTTGTTCTCATGCATGAAAACCCTGAGAAGAAGACAGAGTTCTCCTGGCTCTGCTCAGCTCTCCCATATGATGTGAAAGTGAGAAGATGCCCCGAGTAACACAATAAAATGATAAAAATGTTTTTGAAATAGTTCAAATGTTCTCACTACAACAGCAAAACCAAAACAAACAAAAACAATCACAAAAAGCCCTTAGTTAAAATACTAATTCTATCAGTTAAGCAGATGCACTTCCCAAGAAAGAAATGCTTCAGAGAAACAGTCACCCTTTTTCCAGCATCTCCCATTTCCAGAAAGAGCCACATTTAAAGTTCTGATGTCTAAAGACACAAAAGTTTTGTTTATCTAACTGCTGTGGCCATCTTTCCAAACCTGAAATGTCATTCCCCCTCCATCCAAATTCTGAAAACAATTCCTTTTTGGTTAGAAGGTGAAAGAGCAACAGTGCACACTTACTGCCCAGACTGGAAGTCCTTCTCATTCACCACAGCACAGTTGGTTAAGGACAGCTCATCAGTGGGACACCTCGCTGCTTGCATAGGCTGCAAGAGAGGAGGGGGAAATGTCAAATAAAATTCTATTTTTCCTTTACTAAGCCAGGCCTCAAGACTTCTGCAAAACCACAAAGCACAAAACAGGTCCCATGACGCTCTGAGAGCCCACTGGTATCAACAAGCTCCTCTTCCAGGTTCCTCCAAACACTTCCAGATGTCACAGCTACTTGTATCCCAAAGCTCTGCATTTTGGGACTACCATGTACTTTGTATTTTCCCCCCTACCTACATAAATACTTTAAAGTTACCTGGGAGAAAGCCTGCAAGGCAAACACTGTTAGCCTGCAAGTGAACCCTGGCACTCATGAAGCTTCCCTGAATGCTGCCACAGGCAGCAGGTAACCAGCATTCCCTGGAAAGCATTTCTTGCCCAGGGACAGGACACTGGGATATTCTGAAAGCTGCTAAGGGAAAGCAGCCTGGAGCCAGAGCAGTTCCCCTGCAGCCCTGGGTAACCCTGTCCCATAGTGCTGGGCTGGGTCAGAGAGCCCATGGGGGGAGAAAGGGTGGGATAAAGATGTGAGCTTCCCTCTTCCCTGAACACAACTCAGAACTGTAACTGAAATTCCAGCATATTCATTCTGCATGTAGCCATTCACCCAGTGCAGTCCAGGGCAGCACTGAGAGTCCACTGGAAGCTTTAACCTCAGCCAGCTGCTATCCAATCCACAACCCCTCTGTATCACTTCTCAAAAGAAAAATCACATGGGAATATTTTCTACCCTATAGGAAACATCCCAGATCCACAACATAGAGAAGAAAATTGGGTAAAATAATAATTCCAGCCTATCACTACGAAAAAAATTACAGCAACAAATTTTGTGGGGGAGTCCTCCCCCTCTTTATCTTCTAATGTCAGAGAACTAATTCTATTTCAAGAGTATCTGTTCATTTTTGTCCCTTCCACTGTTACTCATCAATCAGCAATTAAAAACTGAAATAGCAGCACTCCCAGCCCAGGCTGCCCATCCCCATCATGAGGCAGGATGGAGCATAGGGGGAGCACAGCAGAGGGACCTCAGCCCCACCCTACACCCTCACCCCACCTGCTCCTGCAGAACTATACCACGAAACAGTGGCCAAACAAAAAAAATTGGGATCAAAATGCCTCCAGAAGTGGAGAAAGGGATGGAAAAGGCAGGATGTTGCTATCATTAGCTATGGACTGAAGAAATTTCATTTGGGGAAAAGCTAAACTTGCCCCCCAAGGTGTCATTTTCAGAATCAAAGTACAGCTACCTCTGTCAGATACAAATTTGCAGGCAGCGCAATAGAAACTATTTGACAGCGTCAACCTATTGCCAAAAGCAATTCAGGGTGGATTTTCTCTTAAGACACCCTTAAATCCCAGCAGCAAGCACAGGAAACTCACTGATCCCTACACACACATCTACATCATTTCCCAGGAGTTACTGTCCTGCTCAGCCTTCCTCCTCCAGCCCCTCTGGGACAAGAATCAGAGAAATTCCCAAAACTGCCTCCTGCAGCCAGCCTGCTCTAAAGTTCAGATCAACTTTCACGGCACAATGTGATTTGGCTCAAGTACTTGCTATTTAGAAAAGGACCAATTCATTGCTTTTACTGAATAATGCTCAATTGCCCTTGACATATGTGACAACCAAAAAAGATTCCATTTTCAGCCCTGAAGCAAATTTATCTACCTGAATGCTGAGTGTAATAAAAGACTCAAATGTTCTTGTAATAAAATATATGACATCAGTGGATTTATGAGATGCACAACCTGTGTGCTGAGGCCCCTTGGCCTGGGGCACTTCACAGCAAATATTCACCATTTTATCACTTCTCCTCCCATCTGCAGGGCACTGTTTTGTGAAGGACATGCCCTGATAAAACGCATTACAGAGGATATTTCTGGAGAAAAGTGGACACGGAGCTCCTGGATTAAACCTTTTTACAGCACTAGTCCTCAACTGCATTTTTAATCCTCAGTGACAAACTGCTTCCTACACGCCCCGAGCGCCCGGCCAAGCTGCTGCTCCCGTCTGCACTGGGAACACTCTGCTTTAGGAAATGCAGGAATAGCAAGGAATGCATTCCAAATCCAGCAACAACTGCTCCCTTTGCAAGCTCTGCAGCAGAGCAGAGATGATGGCAAAACACCCTTGGGTGTCTGACACGTGAAATAACGTGGCTGCTGCAGCAGCCCCGACCGTGCCAACCATCCCAGAGCCCGGCTCGTCCTCCTCCTGGGCTGGCTGGCAGGAGCCCATTTCTCCCTGGCAATGACCAACACTTCAGGCAGCATCTCTGCTCCCAGCCCTCCACTACACACCCTCCTCAAGCTCCAAGATTTTGTAGATCTTCAGAACATTATTTATATTCTGGAAAGGTTTTAATATCACACAGCTGCAGGACAGGGGTATCACTCCCAGGCATGGAGTTCCACAAGGGTGCAAGGGACACCTTGAGGAAATGTGGTCATGGAACAGGTGACAACTGACCTGAAAATCCCCCAGGCAGGAAGGAGGAACAGACTGTTGTGGGGAGCTGCAGGGGCTTCCTCTTAGCTGCCCTCCCAACAGAGCTCATATGCCAGAGCTGCTGCTCCCAGGATGGATCCTTGTCCCTGTCAAGCAGCTGAGCTGTCACAGCCAGGACACAGGCACAGGCTGCTCCTGAGGAAGCTTTTCTGGCATAAATGCAGCAGTCCAGGGCTGGAACACATGGCTGGCATATGCCAGTGGTGCTGCTGTCAGGAACACTTTAAGCTCTTGCATTTTGGGTTGCAGCTTCCCAGGACAGCAGTGCAAGGACTCCCAGAACCTGCCCCTCTCCCCTCCCTGCCATCCCACATCCCCTGCCTGCACTAACACACCACATCAGGGTATAGGGGCACAAAAATCCTTCTGACCATTCCTAGAAATCTCAAAGTAGATTTACACAAACTGATTTTAAACAATCTGGCAGGTTACTGCTGGCAACCAGGCAAGACACAGCACTCACAAACCAGAGAGCAGCTCCTGCAGGTGACAGCAAATGCCACCTGCTGCAGTCACCCCCTGGCACTGCCAGGCAGGAGGTGACCCACACACCCTCACCCGTTGCTGTTACACCCACATCCACTATATAGATACATTTGGCTTAAAAAGGGCAAATTAGGTTAAATTAGGCAAAAGAATCTTCCCTGCCTCGAGGTATTTTTCTGGTTTATGCAGAGGAGACTCCAAGGACAGCAAGGTCCTAAGGAAGTGACTGCTAAAGCATTCCCAGCTGCAGCATCCATCACCCAGCATCAGCAGGCAGCACCTGCTATTAAACCCAGCCCTGTGCAGAGCCCTGCTCCGTCATTCCTTCTGTTTGCCAAGAGAAAAACAAGACCATACAATGCACTGATAAATCTCACTCTGAGAGATAAATGTGAAGGACTCTACCTCTGGGTTTGTGACAAAGCAGTAATGTTGGCTCAAAACCCAGGAGGCTTAATGATGTTGGCATATTTTAGTTTTACAAAGAAAAGTTGCCCTGAAGAACAAACAGCTACATAATAGAAACAATCACCATAACTTCTGATCTTTCAGAGATGTTTTTCCCAAACCTGCAAGGACTCGTTTTCCTCCACAGAAAATAAGAAATTCACTTGTTCACAAAATCACAGAATAGTTGGGGTTGGAAGGGCCCTCTGGAGATCATCCAGTCTAAACCCCTGCCAAAGCCCACAAAGTGGTGCTGCTATTTGGATATTTTCACACAGACATAAACCACATCTCTTGTGTTCTGTCAATTCACCTCTTGTGAATCATTAAGGCTGATGGTAGGGGAAGCCAAGGAAAAACTTGTTTCTCCCCACAGAGATAAGATGGTGGTAATGACTGAAGTGCACTGCTGGCAGCTGGTACTGAAAAGAGCTGAAACATTAAGTGCTAAGGCATCTCTGCCTCATCCAGGACATCTGAACACACTTCATTTCCTAATGCTGAGCAAGAGATTATGAAACAGCCTCTAAAGCCAAGGCGGGTTTTGTTCCGTGCCCTGTTCTCGCATGGTTTGTACAGGACAAATATTGTTCATGTACTGTATGTTTAAAATTCTCCTTTGTGTAAAACAGACACAGATACTCATCCCATGTATATGCAGGTGCACAGAAATGGAATTTCTGGCACACAGGTGTTGGCAGAGGAGTGTTAGGAAATGTGATGTCTGGGTACCAGACATTTCCCTTTCTCCAGCAGACCCCACTGCCAGCTCTGGAGATGGGGATCCCAGCCAAGCTTTCCTGCAACAGCTGCTGGGCACCAAAGTCTCTCCAAGCCCAGAGCCTCATCACCCCAAAAGGGCAGAGAACCACCTGTGCAGGTGTAATTCCTGGGAAGCAGTTTAGTCCACACTCCCTCTGCAGGCTGTGCAGAACCACGGCTCAGTCCAAGTCAAACACTCGCTCCCCACTACGAGTGTGCCAATAAAATGAAGTTTGAACACTGACAGGAAGAATTATGATGTCAAAGGAGCTCTGAAGATAAACAGGGAACTGAGATGATGAATCATAGACCCTACACATTATCCAGGAGTATGCTCCTGACAGAAAACAGACACACACAAAGCACTGCCTTTAGACCCCAGGGGCTCCAGGACCGAGGTGGACATCACACCTCTGGCTGCACACAGGTGACAACCAGCAGCTCCTGCAGGAGGATGAGCTGCAGAGCTGGCTCAGCACCAACCAGGCTCCCAGCACAGGGAAGCCCAAGGACTCTGCCTGCTCTCTACACCCATACACACCACGGAGCTGAGCAACAACTCGACACTGAAGGACAGAAGAAATGGGAATAAAACAGCAACACCAGCAGAGCTCCTGGTTGAGAGGTAAGAATGGATTCCTGATCTGGAGGGAAAGATGGCTCTGTGACAGAGGGAAACAGTAAAGACAAAACCACAGCTCCTCTAAAGAACAATTCAGTAATATTCGTAAAGGGAATGACAACATGCTGTCACCACCAGGGACCAGACTCAGGAACACGAGTTGTCCTAAAGGCTGTGGTTCTAAATAATTTTTTAAATTAACGAAGGAAGTTTAGTAGCTTGCAGAGAGTTTTTGTGGACATGTCAAAAAAATATTGAACAAAGCTTCCATATTTCTGCAGCCACAAGAAGAGATCAACCTACAAGGAACTTTTTGGACCAGCAGGCCTGGCCAGACAGGCCTTTCCAGACCTGCAGTGGCTGTGCTGGCAGGACAAGCTGCTGTCCCTGGAACACACAGCCCTCTCTGCTCAGGCCAGGCCATTCCACCTGCTCCACTTGACCTCTATTTGTTTGCTGGAAGCTTTTATTCTCTTCAGGAAGAAGCTGCATTCTCTCTCGATAACAAACTCAGAAATACCAATCTTCTTCCCCTAATAAAGATGAACACATTGGGAGGCTAAATTTTCAGAGTTAATATTCCCATTTTTGACAAAGCCAGGGAACACTGAGTGAGCCATCACCAAGGCAGCCTCAGCACAGCATCCAGAGAACCCTGGATGAGGTGGATCCCGCCTTGCCATAACCCCCCCAGCCACTCCCACGCTGTGAATCACCTCCCGAGATCGTGCTGGGCCACGGCCACCCCTGCAAGGCAGAAACTCGAACAGCTCAGAGGAGGAGAGAGGGAAGAGCTCCCATCAGCACCTCCTGCATTCCCAGGGCTGGAAATTAAATAGGGAATGTTTTCCTGCATTGTCTGCCCGTGGCAGCAGCTCTGCCCCAGCACAGACGGGCAGCAGGAGGCACAGACACCCTTCACTGGGCTCTCTTTATCACACACTCAACACTGCCCAGTTTCTGTCTCTCAGGGCAGCCCTGCAGTCCCTGGGCCTGAATCTGGAAATTACTGCCTGTCCTGGCACTTCAGAGCCACTTTATCAGGGCAGAAGGGCCTGTCCCACAAGGAAAAGACACCGGGTTTTACTTCCCTTTGTGTGCAAAGTTCAAATGAACTCAGATCTGCAGGGGCAGCTCTGTCACCCCAGCGTTGTTTCCCTGGTGCAGGTAAGGAGCTGCTCACAGCATTGGCAATCTGGCTCTGCTGTTACCAACATCATGAAAAATATAATTTACAGTCCCAAGAACAAAGAGTTCCAAGGGTTTGCCTGATCCACCAGAGCAGAGGAAACAAGAGTGCTACAGGAGAGCTTCTTCAAGCAGAGCATCCACAGTCGAATTACACAGGTTGCTCTGCCCCAAAATGTCCTTCTCCAGATCAGCTCTTCACAATATGATCACTAAGTGATTTTAGGGAATACCTGTACCTGAGCTGCTGTGCCACAGAACCAGGGAGCTGCTCTCTGACAGCTCAGCAGGAACAGCATTAATCATAACCTTCCCATTAATCAATAATGACCCAGGATATGGGCATTTTAATTAACACATCCTTTTTTTGAGTGGATGTTGCCTCACGTTCCTTCTTCAAGCCAGGATGATCAACAGTTTAATTACAGGGAATTGCTGCTTGTTGTGTTCTCTCTAAACATCTTTTAAAAATGCCAAGGGAATGAACCACCAGCCCACCAGAGTAAGTTGTGGGCCTGGGATGCAGGTCACAGGATTTTGCCACATGAGCAATGAGGACACCTCCTGGATGCAAATGTCATCCCATTTATTTAGAAAAGTTACCCAATGGCAAGAAGGACAATGTGAATATATGTTAATGTTAAAAATATTCCCCTTGCAGTTTACTCTGTGACAGCCCAGGATGCTGCTGTCCCTGAGGAGTTACAGCTGAGCCCAGCACTGACACAGGGCAGCACCTGGCACTGAGCTTCCCACGACTCTGATGTACCACACAGCACCCACCCAGCAGTTTAAGATGAGGCAGCTTGCAAGTATTGCTCTATTTTCCACAGAAAAAGCACATGACACAACTCCAGGGCATCAATTACTCCAGATCTTTTGATAGAAGGTCATTGCTTTATTGCGTCCCAGGAGACCAGAGAAACGTGTTAAATCTTTTCATGCTGCAAACCTTTGACCTCCCTGAGGGCAGGCTCTGCCTGCACAGGAAGGAGCAGGGCAGCAGTGCCTGAGGAGCTGCACATCCAGCCTGGGTTTTTGAGCAGCAGCACAATCATCTGGCTCAGACACAGTTCCAGGGCACCGTGCCGGAAGCTCTGCCATTAATTTTAGCAACTGGGTTTCTTGTTTGGCTTTTTCTGTTCTCAGACCTTCCCAACACAGCTCTCCAGTTCCTGGGGGTCTAAACACCTTCTGGAGATGGTCAGTATGGGAATTTCATCACAAAACTCTGGTCTCTGCCAGGGAACCTCCCTGATGTGAGACAGCATCCTGAACACGTCATGCAGACCCCCAGGCTGAACCTCATCCTTCCAAAAGCCCCTGCAGTTTCCAAGATCTCTGTCCCACTGCTCAGGGTGTCACTGCACCAGCTCTCCCTGAAGCTCGTCCCCTCCTGACCCTGTGAGGGCACCTGGACATGGCCACCAGCCCTGGATCAAAAAACATCACTCCAGGACATGGGGACCCACATTTTAGTTGTTTTCATGCAGAGAAAGGAATCAGTGGTGACTTCTTTGCACTGAAACCATGTTGTGCCTGGTGAGTAATTCAGCAAAACAGAAGTGCCAGTACTTTCTAGGGACTGCTTTTCTGCAGGCTCAGGCAGATCTGATTTTGTGCCAGAACTTTGTCCAAATTCAGTCAGGGTTTATCCTGAGCCTTGGGGTCTTCTCCTGAATGGCCTCTGTGCTCTGAGGCACAGAACCCAGAACAGGAGGAGAAAAGAGAAGATCTTGCTGTGCTCTGGGGGAAAAAATTAATACTTAAGAAATTCACACTTTCAATGATCCTCAAAAAGATTCTCTGACTTTTTAAAAATACTTTTTCCTACTAAAAAACTATTAACTAAATTTAATTATTCTGGCAGTTCCACATAATAGAAGAAGTGTGGCACATCAGCACCCCAAAAACTGGAAATGGAGGGGCACTGACATCTCCCTTTGGCAATGACTTTTTAAGCACCAGCTTAGGACACACTGAGCCAAGCAACAAATTAATCAAAGATGACAGGGCCAGATAATCCATGCACACAAACATTCACTATGTGGTTGTCAGAATTTTATTCTAAATCATTTTAGAGTTTTCAATAAACTATGTGACTTTATTTTAAATAATTCATTTAAACTTTATTTAAATAATCCTGAAAGCAGACTACAAGTTGGTTTGTGATGATTTCACAAGACAGTTAGGAGGTTGCAGAAGTGATCACAGAAACAGAGATTCAGAGTGAGTTTTCTCCTGTTTCCCTGAAACATTGCTAAAAACTCATTTCTTCATATTACCCACTAGGAAATACTAAAAAAAACTAAGTGACGATAGCAGGAACAGTATCAGGCTGCAAGAAGGAACTAAGTTGATTCACAAATGTTTCTGTAGTTGCCTGACAACGCCTGCATCTCTGAAGGCTGGTTCCATATGTTATCAGAAATCACTTTACAGCTTTAACCCATAAACATAAAGCCCATCCCTCATTACACCAAAGTCCCTGCCAACCATCCAGCCTAAAACCTCTCTTGTCTACATTTTAAATATTTTTAAATAATTCAAGCAAATAATAAGCCAAATGTTATTAATTGTCTAGTGCTGTTTCAGGTGTGTCACATGGATTAAACTTTAGGAAGGAATTGCTCCCTGTGAGGGTGGGGAGGCCCTGGCACAGGGTGCCCAGAGCAGCTGTGGCTGCCCCTGGATCCCTGGCAGTGTCCAAGGCCAGCTTGGGCTTGGGGCACCTTGGGACAGTGAGAGGTGTCCCTGCCATGGCAGGGCTGGATCTGGATGGGCTGTAAGGTCCTTCCAACCCAAACCATTCTGGGATTCTGTGATGGCTGCAGGAAGCACAAGAGAGCAGGGTTGGGCCAGCAATGCCTTTGGCAGCACAGAACCCCAAGGGACTCAGCCTGTCCTTCCCTGCCTTCCCACTCCTGCTGCACCTCTGCACTGGACACTCGGTGTCACCAGATGCCAGCAGGGCCCTGTGCTCAGGCTCAGGCTCTCAAGAGGAGTGGCAGCATTGCTCTGCAGGGTCCAACACCAGCCAGTACCTGAGAGAATCCAAAACCACTTCCAGCCCAACACAAAGCGAATCTCTTCTGAGGAGCCAACGGGGCAGAGTCTGCTCTCACTGGGCTAAAGGCAACACAGCCCCAAAGGAGCCCCAAACAGCAGGAACAAAACTGGGTGTGTTCCACCAGTGACACCCCCTAAAACAGCCATTATTTCTAACCATGAGCTTTACACAAGTCCAGCTATCACAAATCTCATATTCCTTAAAGAAAAGCACTGCAGTGTCTCTGCTGGGGGATCCTCCCCAATATCCACATGAGCTCCCTGCACACACAGCTGCCCTGGGGAGCAGCACACTGACCTGCTCCCTGTCCCACCCAGTCCCATGGAGCTCTCCAGCCTGTGCAGGCACAGGCAGAAATGCAGCTTGTGCTGGATCCACAGCTTGACACTCACTGGAATGAGGCACAGAAATCACCTGGCCTTTCTAGATCCCTTTGGGAACTAATTCCTGACGTAGTTCAAATCAGTTACAGACAGTGCCAGTGAACTTCCAGGGGTCCACAGACAGATCCAGACACAGCAGCTTCCCACCATTCCCTCTCCTGCAGATGCCTCACTGCTCTGCTTGCGTGCCTAATGATCCCCATGCAGAGATACAGAATAAATTATTACAGAAACAGCCATTATTTCTAATCATCCTAAACTGTTTTTCCTGTAAACTTTAATCACTGCTAATCACCATCTCTTCCTTGCCATGGAGAGACCCAGTGCAATTAGGGGAGCAGAGCAACACACCTGAAACAGCATCACACAATTAATCAGATTTAGCTTATCATTCACCTGAATTATTCAAAATGTTACTAGAAGTTTAAATATTTTGTCTCTCTCGTACATCAGGACAGCCATTCATTTCTCCCTGTGAGAATGTACGTGCACAAATGGAATCACACGAGTCCAGTAAAAGAGATTAAGCTCTAAATGGCACTGCAGAACAGATTTTCAGGGCAGGAGGAGTCACTGAAGCTCCTCTTCCCATCCTCCAGGTTGAAGCACCTGTTAGAAGCACTGACAACAGAACAGCACCAGCGTTCCAGCATCAGCCCCACCTGTTGTGCCTGGAGACCTCCCACACCTCCGTCCTCCCACCGCCTGTTCCGTATTTACAGCGACACCGCTCTGGTGCCGCAGCCGAGCGGATGCTGCTGCCGGCCCTCCCTGCTCCTCACCCTCCCCAGCACTGCTGCTGGCCCACAGGCCTGCTGGAGGGAGCAGGCAGCTCCCTGGGTAACTCACACAGCCTCCAGCTTGGAGGAACACTCAGCTTAAGGACTCTCCTCGCAGCGTTAAATAACCTGGCAATGCTGCACCAACTGCGTTTGTAGGCAAACCATGAAAACACTGAATACTGAGAAGCTTCCTGTAACTCAAGGAGAGCATCACCCATCCAACTGCCAAATTAGGAGGCACCTAAGCATCAATCTTTCCTTTAAATTCACATAAACCCCTCTTTCCTCCACCAGGCTTCCAAGCTGGTCAAATAAAGGCACATTTGCTCAGGTTTTTAGTCGCAGAAAAAGCTCAAAGCAGAAGAATAAAGCTGAGGTTGATGCTTGTCCTTCCTCCCCACATCCCCAGTCACCAATCCCATGCACCTCAAGGTGTTCCCTGAGGACACAGCTGGGAGGGCTCAGGGGAGCAGGGAGCAAGGCAAGACCACTGCAGCAGGGCTGGTTTAGGCCCAGGGAGCCTCAGGACCACGTCCAGTGTGGGTGAAATGATTCTCCACTGAGCAGAGCACTGGGCTCCTGTTCAGGGCAACAGAGAGCTGAAAAAGGCCAGCCAAGGCTCACAGATTTCCCTGGGTTAGTGTAAAGGGTGAGATGAAGAAAAAAAGGGCAAGGAAGAAGGTGAGGGCAGGAATCTGGAGCAGGGACAGAAGACAAACTCTTAACAAGAGACAGACCACAAAATGTGGGGTTTTTCTCAATTACTCAGCACATTTCAGGGGTGGCACTGGAGCACCTGTGATGCACAACACGTCACTGGGTCAGATTCCTCACCCCTGCTCTGCACCACAGCACTGCACCAGCTGCTCTCCATCCACCAGCCCAGCACAACGCAAAAAACACTTGGAAAACCAATTCCCCAGGACTTCAACCACTGAATTACTTGGCCTAGAGACAAGATTACAGCCAGAGGCAAGCACTAATGAAAAATGTGACTTTCCCAGGCTGATACCCAGGAAAGCATGACTGAGCTCCTGGCAAAGAGCAAAGCAATCCAAACCCATCCTGCAGTACCTGGACACCTGAAACAGAGGGGATGCACAGGCCCCACAAGAAGGGATTTCACAGACAAGGCTGTTCTTCACATTTTAAAGTCTTTCTGGCCACTTGCTGATGTGATCTATCACTAATAAGGGAAATTTTTTTAAATTAATATAGAATAAAACCACTGCACAACCCTTAAGGTGTTTCCACACAACAAAAGGTGGACCCACATTATAAAACAGCACCTGGCTGGTTCCCACAGGAGAAAATCTCCCCGTATCCCACAGCACCAAGGGGCTACCAGAGCCCCACAGCACCTTTAGGGGGCCCTAAAATCTTGCTGCACCCCCATGGAGACAGGGTCACCCCAGCCTCACAGAGGCCCCTCAGGGAATCCCAAGATTCTGCCCCACATCCCAGAGCATCAAGGGATCACCCCCTGTCACAGCATCCCCAAAGGTCCCTGCCCCACAGGCCACAGAGAGAGGGGTCACCAGAGGTTCCCAGCACCCCCGGGCACCCTCAATCCTGACAGCAGCTCCAGGAACCCCTGGGCTTCACTGCACCCTCAGGGGACCCCACAATCCTGCCCCACACCACAGGGAGAGGGGGCAGCCCCACTCCTGAGAGAGCCCTAGACGTTCATTCCACAGCACCCAGGGGTCACCGCAGCCTCAGAGCACCCCCAGGACCCCCAAAATCCAGCTCTGCAGCCTCACAGCACCCTCAGGGAACCCTAAATCCTGCCTCTCACCCACATGGAGAGCGGTCACTCCGGACTCCCAGCGCTCCTGAGGGAGCCCCCAGCCCTGTTCCACACCCCGCACTGCCCAGGGTCTCACTGCACCCCCAGGGGACCCTAAAATCCCGCCCCACAAGGAGACGGGTCACCCTTGCGCCGGCTCCTGAAGAAACCCCAGCCCTATCCCACATGCCACATCATCAAGAGGTCACCTCAGCCTCTCGGAACCCGCGGGGAGCACAAGGAGAGGGGCCAACCCCAACCCCCCACACCACTGAGGGGTCTCCACAGCCTCACTGGACCGTCAGGGACCCCCACACCGCTGGCGGCGACGGGGTCACCACAACCTCACAGCACTCCCGGGGGAGCCCCCAGGGCTGAGCGGCCTCCTGGCAGCGGGGCTGCGAGAAGCTCGCACAGCCGCGTTCGCGCAGGAAGGAGCAGGAGCGGAGGAGGGGGCAGGGGATGGGCAGTAGCGGCCGCTCCGTGTCCCCCCCACTTA
>VZRX01014609.1:0-18510 GCA_013398075.1 Notiomystis cincta
AAACCCCCCAAACCCTCAAATCCCAAATCCCAACCCCCAAACCCCCAAATCCCGAATCCCAGGATTTCATTCCCCTCAGAATCCCCTCAGAGGGACAGAACCGATGGATGGGGGCTCTCCAGGAGGGAAAGCAGAGTCGGAACCCCAGGAAAAGCCGAGCTTTGCCGGGTCACTCTGACCCTAAAGCCAGACTTAACCTCCCCCGAGCCTGGCCCGGAACAAAGAGCTCCTAATTAGAGAAACCAAGAGTTAATTAAGTAATAAAACCCTTTTGGGGTGAAGCAAGAGGGAGCCGGGTGAGGAGTTTCATTCTCCTTTGGCCCCGAGCGCTGTTAAATCACCAAAATTGGGGATTTGCTCCTCACTGGGCTCATCCCGAGCTGGGTTTGGTTCTCCCAGCTCGTTTGCAGATCTTTAATTACAAATTGGAGCCTCTGAGCTGCTCCGAGCTCGGTCCCTGCTCGGCCTCTCAGGCTCCCTTTGGTCCCTGCCCTGTGTCCGGAACCCTGGAACGGTTTGGAGTCATGGAATGGTTTGGAATCGTGGAAAGGTTTGGAATCCTGGAATGGTTTGGAACTGTAGAATGGTTTGGAATCCTGGAATGGTTTGGAATTGTGGTGTGGTTTGGAATTGTGGAATGTTTTGGATGGGAAGGGACCTTAAAGCTCATCAGCTCCAACCCAGGGGCAGGGATCCCATCCCAGGTTGCTCCAGCCTGGCCTTGGACACTTCCAGGGATGGGGAATCCATGGAATAACCTGGGCCAGGCCCTCACAGGGAACAATTCCTTCCCAAAATCCCACTGGAATTCCCCCTCTGTCACTCTGACCCCATTCCCTGTGTCCTGTCCCTGCTGTTCCTGAGGAAAATTCTCTCTCCAGCTTCCCTGGAGCCCCTGTGGATCCTGGGAGTGGCTGTGGGGTCTCCATAGGCTGAATATTCCCAGCTTTTCCAGCAGTGGGAACAGGAGGCCGAGCAGAGGGGTCGGGGATCCCTCCTGGATCTCCTGGGAATGTTCTCCCTGATCTCCTGGGACCCCTCCCGGATCTCTTGGGAATACTCTCCTGGATGTCCCCAGGATCCTCCAGGTCTGGGACAGGTCTGGGACAGGTTTTGGCCACCGGGACACTCCCAGCCCTCTCTTGTCCCTGGGATTCTTCCAAGATCTTCCCCAAAAAGGGGTTGGGCTGAGCCAAATCCCAAATTTAAACTTTTCCTGGAGAGAGAGGGAGAGGGAGGATCCCGAGGGAGGATCCCGAGGGATTTTCCAGGAGCCGCTCGCGCGGGCCGATGCTGCGCTCTGGTGGTTGGGAACACTCGGTCCTGTGTCCCCTCATGGAAAAAGGACCTGGAGGGGCTGGAGCGGGGCCAGGGATGGGAATGGGGCTGGAGCAGCTGGAAAAGGGACTGGAAAATCCTGAGGGAGCTGGGGAGGCTCATCCTGGAGAAAAGGGGGATCCAGGGGGAATTCCGGGGGATTCCAGGGGGAATTTGAGATCTGATCCCAGGGAATGGGGCCGGGACAGGAGGGAACGGCCTTGAGCTGTGCCAGGGGATGCTCAGGGTGGAAATTTGGGAAAATCCCTCCTGGAAAAGGGAAAAGGCCTTGGAAGGGGCTGCCCAGAGAGGTTTGGAGTGGCCACCCCTGGAGGTGTCCGAGGAATCCCTGGGATTTGGTCTGGGCATCCAGGTGGAGACTGGTCCCAGCTTGGACTCGATGATCCTGGAATTCTTTTCCAGCCTCAGGGATGCTGGAATTCTGCCCTTCTAAACCCACCTGACCCCGCCAGGTGAAGGTGGAGGAAAGGAGGTGAAGCAGGGAGGAGCTGAAGGAGGGAGGCCAAAAACAACACCCAGGAGGAGGAGGAGGAGGAGCCAGGTGGGACCTTCAACAAGTCAGGAACACGAAGGAGCAGCTCCAGAGGCTGAGCCAAGGCCCAGGAATGCAGAGCTCCCTCCCTGCTCCCAAAATAGAAACTCAGCAGAAGAACAAAAGGAGAGGGAAGAAATCAAATTTTAAAAATTTTTTTAAGAAAGGTGAATTTTCTAGATGTGATTCTAGGTGGGCGTTGAACCCTCAGGTGGTGGGAAATCAGTCCTGCTCCGTGAATTCCTCCCTGGGAAGCTCCTTCCAATGCCCAGCCACTTCTTCCAGGTGGGAATTCCCTCTGTTGTCCCACCCAGCACCATCCAGACCTGGATAAATTAATACAGATTGATATAAAAATTATCTATTTATAATTTATACAAATGTGAACTCTGGGGTTTGGTCCAGGGGAGGTTCACACCTCCGACTCCTGGGGGTGAAAACCACTCAGGAATTGTGGGTTTGGATCAAAGAAACGATTCCTGCAGGAGAGACCCATAAGAATCCCCATTCCCGTGGTCCAGGTGGAGCCAAATGCTCAGAGCTGAGCAGGAAGGGGCTGGATCCATTCCTGACGGAGAATTCCATGGAAAAGGGAGGATTTCACCCTCTCTGCTCCTTCCCCCGTGTGGGGCACAATTATCCAAGAGCTCCCAAACTTCCTGATTCATTTTCGTGTCCGAATTATTCGGGGCCCTTTCTCCTGGCCACAAAAACCACCAGGGAGGGGCCGCTCCTCCCAGTTCACAAGAAACCACATTTTTTAATAAAAAANGGGGGAATGACTGGGGAAGTCACACGGGGCTGGAGGAAGTTTATCAGCTCCTGGAGCTTTTGGTCACCCCTGGCTCCGGGTGTCCCCAGGTGGATCCCGAGGCTGTCACCTGCCCCCGGAGCAGCGGGAATGCGGCGCTGGTGACGCTCAGGTGACCGGGAGAGGCGAGGCACAGCCAGGTTGGGCGGCAGCTCTTGCACAACCAGCTCAGCTGCCACCCAAAAATAAACTTCCTCCAAAGCCCACGTGGGGCTTTCTCACCCATTCCACTCCTTATCTCGCAGGGACCGGAAAAAAAATCTGCGTAAAAAACAGAAGATGGATTTTTTTAAGTCGCTAAAAATCTGCTCGGCGCCTTCGCGGGTTCATTGTGATACAAAATAACCCCAAATAAAGGACAACTTGTCCCTGCTGGCTCCAGCCCAATCATTCCCATCCTTATCTCACAGAGATTAAAAAAAACCCAAAAAACACTTGTGAAATCAAGAATTTATGTTTTTTAAGTCGCTAAAAATCTGCTCGGCGCCTTCACGGGTTCTTTTGACGCCAAATAATCCAAAAAAAGGACAATTTGTCCGCACTGCCTCCAGCAGAGCTGAGAGGAACCAGGACAAAACCCTGCCCAGCCCCGGTGACACAAACACGGGGCCCAAACCCACAGGAAAGGGGCAGGGCCGCGGTGTTTTAATATTTTTTTTTATTAAAAAATGTGGTTTCTTGTGAACTGGGAGGAGCGGCCCCACCCTGGTGGTTTTTGTGGCCAGGAGAAAGGGCCTGGAATAATTCGGACACGAAAATGAATCAGGAAGTTTGGGAGCTCTTGGGTAATTGTGCCCCACACGGGGAAGAAGCAGAGAGGGTGAAACGCTCCTTTAATTATGGAATTCTCCAGCAGGGACGAATCCAGGAACGGATCCAGACCCTTCCTGTGGGAGAATTTCTTCCTGATGATCCCAAGGAAGGCTGAGAGGGACCAGGACAAAACAAAGCCCAGCCCTGGTGACATCAACACTGAGCTGGAACCACAAAGAATTTGGGTGTTTTGTGAAAAAATGAGGATTTTGGTGGATAAAGAGCTGCATCCACAGCAAGAGGGGATCTCTTTTCCTGTTTTCCCTCAGTGGATCCAAATCCACACCCAAAACTTGGCCAAAAACCCCCAAAATCCTCTGGGGTGAATGAGAGGCGACCCCCGAACTGGAGAATCCCACGGAAAACCTCTCCCAAATCCAACCCCGACAGAAATAACTGGGACAACCCCATCCCTGTGAGACCCGTCCCAGGGATGGGAACACCCCTGGAAAGCTTCTCCTGCACACCCAGGGGTTCAGTCCCCAAAAACAGCCCGGGGCCGGGGCCGCTGCTCCGAATGCCATGGAAGATTATCCCGAGGTAATTACTCTGGGAAGCCGACCTGGAACCACTCATTGTCAGGGATGAGTCGGCGGCTCCGACTCACTCCGGGATTTACGGGGACCTGGCGGCTCCCAGGCACCTCCGGCGGCCCTATAAAAGCTCTGCTGGAGCTGGGACGCGCTGGTCACCTCTGGAAGCTCTTCCCACCCCCGGGAGCTGGGTAAGTCTTGTTCCTGAACCTCTGGAGATGCTGGGATTGGGAATTAGGAGGGGGTTCTTTATTCCCAGAGCAGGGATGGGATGGGTTGAGTGGCTCAGGGGAGATTTCCCATTCATGGAAGTGTCCCAGGCCAGGCTGGGCAGGGTTTGGAATTGGGACTTGGATTTGGAATTGAGATTTGGGTCTGGTGAGATCTGGGGTGGCTTTGAGGAAAATAACAGCTCGTTTTGGGGTGGGATTGGTGGTTTCCTGGGAGATCCTGCTTGTTTTGGGATGGGATTGTTGGCTTCCATGGAGATCCTGCCGTTTTGGGGTGGGATCAGTGGTTTACAGGGAGATCCTGCTCATTTTGGCGTGGGATTGGTGGTTTCCTGGGAGAGATCACGCTTGTTTTGGGGTGGGATTGGTGGTTTCCAATGAGAGACTCCGCTCGTTTTGTGGTGGGATCAGTGGTTTCCAAGGAGAGATCTCACTCATTTTGGGTTGGGATTGGTGGTTTCCTGGGAGATCCAGCTCATTTTGGGTTGGGATTGGTGGTTTCCAGGGAGAGATCTCTCTCATTATGGGGTGGGATCGGTGGTTTCCAAGGAGAGATCCCGTTGGTTTTGGGGTGGAATCGGTGGTTTCCTGGGAGAACATTCCCTGCAAGAACTCACCTGCCCAGAGGCTCTGCTGGACACAGAACAGGCTGGGTTTGGAGTGACCTCAAAATTCACCCCATTCCAATCCCGCCCGTGTCCCTCTGGTCCTGTCCAAGTGTCCCCGAGATGTCCCCAACACCTCCACCAGGTTCATGTTGGGACCATGGCACAGCTGGGATGTGTCCCTGAGGTTTGGGGAACAGAGGTGTCCCCAGGTGTCCCCAGGTGGGTCAGCTGGGAAGGGACCTCAAACTTCACCTCCTTCCAACGCCATCCGTGTCCTTCCAGTGCTGCCGAGTGTCCCCACGATGTCCTGCTACCTCCATCAGCACCTCCCTCCGCTCCACCAGGACCCCATGGCACTGTCCCCCGGCGTCCCCTTCCCTCCTCAGAGGTGGCACTCCACCACCTGCATCCCCCAGGTCGCGCCCATCCCCGTCCCCCTGCAGCGGGCGACGTCCTCCATCATGTGCCAGCACCAAAGTGTCACCCAGGCTGTGCCCCGCCAGCTCCGAGGACCCACCTGCGTGCCCCAGCACCTCCTGCAGCAGCAGATTGTCCCCGGGCGTGTGACAACGCTCGTGCCACCGCAGCGGCGTGTCACCGGCATCACCCAGAGCGTGCCACACCAGCTGGGGGTGACCCAGAGCGTGCCACACCAGCTGGGGGTGACCCAATGCGTGCCACACCAGGTGGGGATACCACAGCAGTGCCCACCTGTCCCCCAGCAGCAGAAGATTGTCCCCAGGTGTGTCACCACCTGCGTGCCACAGCAGCGCGAGGGCTTCACCGGTGTCACCCAGTGCGTGCCACAGCAGCTGCAGGTGCCACCCCCCGAGTGCATCCCCCAGCAGCAGAAGATTGTCCCCAGGTGTGTCACCACCTGCGTCCCGCGGCCGCCACACGTCGCCAAGGGCGTCCCGCAGCGGCTGAGTGCCACCAGGTGCGTCCCCCAGCAGTGCGTGACCAGCGTCTGTCCCCAGCAGGGTGTCCCCAGGTGTGTCACCACCTGTGTCCCCCAGCAGCGCGCGGCTCAGCGCGTCTCGTACCGCTGGGAGGCAGCGCCCGGCCCCCAGCAGCAGCAGCAAAGTGTCACTGCCTACGTCCCCCAGCAGTGGCACAGCAGGTGTGTCACCAAGTGTGTCCCCCAGCAGTGTGACACCGGTGGGGACAGCGTTTGTGTCCCCCAGCAGCAGCAGAGTGGGGTGGTTTGTGTCCCTCAGCAAAGTGCCACCAAGGGTGGTCCCCAGCAGTGTGTGACCAAGTGTGTCCCTCAGCAAAGTGCCACCAAGGGTGGCCCTCAGCAGTGTGTGACCAAGTGTGTCCCTCAGCAAAGTGCCACCAAGGGTGGCCTCCAGCAAAGTGCCACCAAGTGTGTCACCCAGCACTATGGGACAATCTGTGTCCCCCAGCAGTGTGTGACCAAATGTGGCCCCCAACAGAGTGGGACAATCTGTGTCCCCCAGCAAAGTGCCACCAAGGGTGGCCTCCAGCAGAGCGTAACCAAGTGCGTCCCTCAGCAAAGTGCCACCAAGTGTGTCACCCAGCAGAGTGTCAAGTGTGTCCCTCAACAGTATGGGACAATCTGTGTCCCCCAGCAGTGTGTGACCAAGTGTGTCCCCCAGCAAAGTGCCACCAAGTGTGTCCCTCAGCAGTGTGGGACAATCTGTGTCCCCCAGCAGTGTGTGACCAAGAGTGTCACTCACCAAAGTGCCACCAGATGTGGCCCCCAGCATTATGGGACAATTTGTGTCCCCCAGCAGTGTGTGACCAAATGTGTCCCCCAGCAAGGTATGACCAAGTGTGTCCCTCAGCAAAGTGCCACCAAGTGTGTCACCCAGCAGAGTGTCAAGTGTGTCCCTCAACAGTATGGGACAATTTGTGTCCCTCAGCAGAGCGTAACCAAGTGTGTCCCCCAGCAAAGTGCCACCAAGTGTGTCCCTCAGCAGTGTGGGACAATCTGTGTCCCCCAGCAGTGTGTGACCAAGAGTGTCACTCAACAAAGTGCCACCAAATGTGTCCCTCAGCAAAGTGTGACCAAGAGTGTCACTCAACAAAGTGCCACCAAATGTGTCCCCCAGCAAAGTGCCACCCAGTGTGTCCCCCAGAATTCCGGTGGAGTGAAGATCTCCAGCCACTCCAAGAAATACTGCTCGGCCCCCAAGTGGCCCTGGTGACAGGGAGAGTGACGGGGACAATCCCTGGGAAATCGGGATTTGGGTTCTTTATCTCCTCCCGGAGTGGCTCCTGTCGCTCTCGTTGGTGTTATCCCGGTTTTCCAGCGTTTCCCTCCCTTTCCATGGTGACATTCCAGGTGCTTCTGGCTCCTTCCTTGATATGCCACAAATGTTCGTGGGATGGGATCGAATTCCCACAGAATTCCAAGAAATCGTGATTTTAAAGCAATAATAATAATAATAATAAAAAAAAGCAGGAATAGAAAGGCTTGGGGATTCCAGATCTCCACAGCTTCAGGGGGACTGGTCCAAAGCCCAGCTCCAGGTTTATTCCTGGAATTGGGATGGAATGTTCTGGTTGAGTTGAATTCCGTGAGTCTTGGAATTTTCCGGAACATCTGGGTTTGGATTCTGGGGAACCGAACATGAATTTATGACAGAAATGGGATAAAATTCACTCGGAATCTCGGGAGGGACCGGAGCAGGTCCCAATTCCCTGTTCCCCCGGGGTGATCCTGGAGCTTGGGATGGTCCTGGAATATTCCCAGGGAGGGAAACTCCAGCTTGGGGAGGGGGTCCAGGAGAGCTTCTTCTCCTTTGGAATGCAGCCAGAATTCCCGGTTGTCTTAACCGCTGACTCCAGCAGAGTCCCCGAGCAGGAATTCCCAAAGAATTCCCAGCTCGGTGAAGCCGAAATATCCATGCCAAGTTTTTATTCTTTAATTAAGACTTGGAACAAAAACTCCTCGAAATAACTCTGGAAGTTGCAGTAGGATTATTTTATAAATGTTTCATTATGAAGGTAATTAATTAAGTTCTTTATGCTGGAAACGTGCATTGAAAACCAACTTTATTTACAGAAATACACGAATATTTTACATATCTATAAACTTAAATAAACACTCCTGTCTGACCAAGGATTTAAATCTTGGGTTTCTGCCTCTTGGTGTTTTTTTTTTTTAATTTAATTTTTTATTAAGTATTTATTTAACAATATTATAATTATTTTATTAATTATATTAGAGAAATATTTAATATTATTATATTTAATGTGAATTATTTATTTAATGTGAATTATTTATTTAATGCAAAACATTTATTTAACCCAAAATACTTATTTAATATTAAATAAGTATTTAATACAAAACAATTCTTTATTAAACCCAGCGAATTCCAGGCTGGAAAAAGCCATGGATCAGCCCCACCATTGGGAAAAGGAGCAGGAGCTCACCCGAGGAGCTCGGAGGTGACCACGGGTGGGGCCAGGAGGGCGGGGCCGGGCTGGGGACGCTGTCCCGCATCTTCTCCTGCCCCTCCCTGACCTCCAGGCGCCACCTGGAGTTATCCAAGAGCTCCTGGAAGTGTTGGGAGATCCCAGTGCTACCTTTTCCAGGGAGTTTGGGGCTTTTTTCCAGCTGGGAACGCGCTGATCCTGCTGCCCCCTCAGAGCCAGGGGTGGTCCATGATCCAACCCTTGGGATCCCCTGAAAATCTGGGATAAAATCCTGGAATGGCAGCTGTTGGATCCGCTTAAAATCGGGATAAAGTCATGGAATGGGTTGGAGGGACATCCAAATGGTCCCAGTCCAGGGACAGGGATCTGCCCCTATCCCAGGTGGCTCCAACCCGGCCCTGGACACTTCCAGGGACATGGAAAAACCTTGGCCAGGGCCTCCCTGCCCTCACAGGGAAGGATTTATCCCAAATATCCCAACTAAGCCAGCCCATGGAATCTTGGAATGGTTTGGGATGGAAAAGAAACCTAAATCCCATCCAATCCAATCCTGATTCCATGGGCAGGGACATTCCCATTGTCCCAGGTGGCTCCAGCTTGGACTTGGACACTTCCAGGGATGGGGAATCCATGGAATAACCTGGGCCTGGCCCTCACAGGGAACAATTCCTTCCCAAAATCCCACTGGAATTCCCCCTCTGTCACTCTGACCCCATTCCCTGTGTCCTGTCCCTGCAATTCCTGAGGAAAATTCCCTCTCCAGCTTCCTTGGAGCCCCTGCAGATCCCGGGAAGGGCTGTGGGGTCTCCACAGGCTGAATATTCCCAAAATTCCCAGCCCCTCCAGGACCTATGGAAGAGTTCTCCCATCTCAGGGTGGCTTCATGGCTTTTCCCATGGAATCTTCCAGAAAATCCTCCTGGGGTGGGGGGGGTGGATCCTGGATTTTGGGGTCACCGGGATTCAGGGATGTTTTGGAGGGGGTTGTGGCGAAGCCGGGCCCTGACCTGACTCAGCCGTGCCTCAGTTTCCCCAACGTTTAATTGGGAATAATGACCCCCCCCAAATGTCCCGGGAGCCTCTGGGAGATGAAAGGGCCTCGCAAATGTTAATTAAGGGCATTCGCATGCTAATTAAGGACTTTTTTAACGCCAGGTCACGATGTTAAAGCACTGGGCACGCACAACCGGGAATTAGCAGCGCTTGGAGGCTCCTTGATCCCGAGTTTCCCAAGGAATCGGGATCATGGAGCCCATAAAACCTGGATTAATCCTCGCTCCGACGCCTGTTTGTTCCCGAAATTTTAGGTCAGGGAATCCAGCAGTAAAAAGCTCTTTGTTGTTCAGGGCAGGGAAACTCCATAAAAGTGAGAGGAATCCAGGCTGGAGTCGGGATTTGCCTTCGGGTTCCTCCCTTGAGCCCTTGGAATGTTGGGATCCACCTGGAAAAGAGGCGCCGTGTCCCTGTTATTTCCTGTGGGGCCGAGGGAAGCTGGGAAATTAAATGGAAATCACGGGGCTGCCTCCGGGTTTCTGGGAAAGGAGGAAATAGAACAGGAAATCCATTTGGTGGGTTGTAATTTGGAGCTCGATATTCCAGATATTCCAAAATCCCAATATTCCAATATCCAAATATTCCAAAATCCCAATAATCCAGTATTCAAGTACTCCAATATTCCAATATTCAAATATTCCAATTTCCCAAATATTCCAAAATTCCAGTATTCCAACACTCCAAATATTCCAATATTCCAAAATTCCAATATTCCAATATTCCAAAATTCCAATATTTAAACATTCCAATATTCCAATATTCCAATATTCCAGTATTCCAGTATTCTAGTATTGCAATATTCCAATACTCCAGTAATAAAATATTCCAATATTCCAATACTCCAATATTCCAGTATTCCAATATTCCAGTATCCAAACACTCCAATATTCCAAATATTCCAAAATTCCAATCATGGAATTCTCAACGTTAAAGACCCTCCAGATCTCAGAATCCAAACTTGGCACTGCCGAATCCACCCCAAACCCACCCAAAAGACCCCTCGGTGTCCGTTAAAAACCCGGGAAAGGATCCCAGTGGAACCTCCCTATGGATGAGGGATTTTCCACTCCTCCCATCCAAAATTCTCTTATCTCACTGCTGGGAAAGTTTGGGATTTTGGGGAAATTCTTCCCCCACTGGCCAGGGTCCCTATGGAATGCTCACATTCCCAAGGCTCCAGGACTGTCTTTCCAGGGACAGGGTGGGATTTCGGGAATTCCGTGCAGGGCCTGGAGCTGGATTTGATCCCCATCCCAACGAGGATATCCCACGAAATTCCCCTCTTTTCCAGGCCTGAATCCCTGGAATTCAATTCTAAGGGACCAAAAAATTTTCCAGGGACAAACCCCAAAAATAATCCAAAAATTCCAGGCCCTTCCCTTGGAAGTGCCTCTCCCAAAGCACATTCCCAGCCGGAATTCCCGATTCCACGGCTCATTTTCCCTGGATTTTTTTCTTTTGTTTGTTTTTTTCGTGGGATAAACAGGGAACAAAGGGAGGGACAGAGGAGGAAATGGGAATTTTGGGGGTTTTTTTGGGATGAGGTCCCTTGTCCCCTTTGTGGTGCCGGAAAAGCGTCACCTCTCCAGGCAGGATCGGCCCCTTTGTGACAGGGAATTTTTGGGAGCTGTCCCAAGGGTTCCCGGCTCCTTAATGATCCCTCTCTTCCCTGGATGTCCCAGTAATTATGGGCTGCCCCGAGTCCTTCCTGGATAGATTTTCAAAGGGATTTCTGCCCGCAGCTCCCATGGGAATGAGGAATTCCTCCTTCATTCCCTTGGCTCGGCTCCACTGGGATTTTTAATTCTTTTTCGGGGNCCCCATCCCAACGAGGATATCCCACGAAATTCCCCTCTTTTCCAGGCCTGAATCCCTGGAATTCAATTCTAAGGGACCAAAAAATTTTCCAGGGACAAACCCCAAAAATAATCCAAAAATTCCAGGCCCTTCCCTTGGAAGTGCCTCTCCCAAAGCACATTCCCAGCCGGAATTCCCGATTCCACGGCTCATTTTCCCTGGATTTTTTTCTTTTGTTTGTTTTTTTCGTGGGATAAACAGGGAACAAAGGGAGGGACAGAGGAGGAAATGGGAATTTTGGGGGTTTTTTTGGGATGAGGTCCCTTGTCCCCTTTGTGGTGCCGGAAAAGCGTCACCTCTCCAGGCAGGATCGGCCCCTTTGTGACAGGGAATTTTTGGGAGCTGTCCCAAGGGTTCCCGGCTCCTTAATGATCCCTCTCTTCCCTGGATGTCCCAGTAATTATGGGCTGCCCCGAGTCCTTCCTGGATAGATTTTCAAAGGGATTTCTGCCCGCAGCTCCCATGGGAATGAGGAATTCCTCCTTCATTCCCTTGGCTCGGCTCCACTGGGATTTTTAATTCTTTTTCGGGGTGGAAAAAGGGCGGTTTTGGGTGGAATTTCGGGGCGGGCAAGCGAGATTTGGGATCCCTGAGAATCCCTGGTTTTCCAGGGTGGTTTTTTTTGCCTGGTCCAAGCTCTCGGATCTGAAACTCCCGGAGATCCAGGACATCCCTGGGAGCGGGAGCCGCACGTGGCCGGGATCGGGATGCAATTAAAGCATCACCCAACCCAAACCCAACCTCCCCAATTCCCTGGGGCATTCCCGGGCTCCATAAAAACCCGGCCATCCCGGGCCTTTCCCGGGCACTTCTCTCCAGCTCTTCTCCCTCATGACCTGGGTAAGTCCAGCTTCCCAAAATCCTGGGTTTTATTCCCAGGCTCTCCTCCGGCCTTTCGGGACGCGCGGCTCTTCTGCAGCTGGAGGAAAAACGGGGAAGAAATTCCCGGCGGATCGTGGAGGCAGAAGTGGGATTTGTTGTTTTCTTTTATTTATTTTCCTGAGTTTTCCCGGTAGGATTCGGCTCCACAAAGGGCTGGGAATCGGGAATGAGGTGGGAAGAGCCGAGGCAGCTCCTCCAAAGGAGGAATTCGCTGCTGGTTTTATTGGAGTTTCAAACAAAAGAATTTTAATTTTTTTTCCCCACCAGACGGGGAAATCAGCCCTCTCCAGCCAAGCCTGCACCTGCTAAAATCCCCGATTCCTCAAAATTCCCGGCTGAAACCCCCTAAAAACAAGTGGGAGGTGCAAATAATCCCCCTAATTAAGAGGCTTTTTGTCCTAATGAGCCTCAGCAGTTGCGGTAATTGCTGCCGTTGTTTTCCCGGCGTTGTTTTTATTGGACAATGATTGTTTTGATTGTGGCGATAACGACTTTTCCCAACGAGCCGGGCACGTGACGCTGTCCCGGTTTGGGATTTGGGAAGATGAAACCTTTTTTTAAGGTTTTAAACTTAAAATTTTAATTTTTTTTTTACACCTGTACAATTTAATGCTTTACTCTCCGGAAAAAAAAAATTAATCAATGAAGCCATTTTTGGTCGATACAATCCTGTTCAAACCTGGGAAAACTCCCCCAAACTGGGGTTTTTCTGGAGAGGGGAGGGAAGCGGGATGGTTTTTCCTACGATTTCCAAGGAAAAAGGAGACTTTTCAGAGGAAAAAAGTGGAGAATTGCTGGTGCCACCTGGGTCTTTTCGGGTCTCAGCTTCGTGGAGGGGAGGATTCACCCTCGGAGGGGTTTGGGAGCGGATTTTGGGGTCCCAGAACAAACCCGGGGCACGGGGGCTGATTTTTTGGGAGTAATTCCCCCCAGATCGGTGAAACTGGAGCCATTCCCGACCCACCTGTGTCACCTGCTCCGGGTGACATCGCCGGGCCTGAGGGTCCCTTTCCAACCCCAGCTCTTCTGGGATTCTGGGATTTTCAATCCCTTTATCCCGCCGGGATTTAACCTTGATTTTTGCCTTCCCTCCACCAAATATTTTCCCGCCGTCCCGCTGCTTTTCCTAAAAAATCCGGGATTTGCCGCCACAGGGACCCAGCGCTGCCCCTGCCCCATTCCAGCCCCCAAATCCCCGTGGGATCGGAGCTGGGGCAGGTCCGAGCTGAGCTCCAGGGAGCCCCGAACCCCTCTTGACCCTCGGCGCGGCTCCGCGGCCACACCCGGCTATTACCGGCTGGCCACACCCGTAATTTTGGCTCCTCTTTCATCTCGCAGCAGCTCGAACTTGAAAGGGTGACCCAGGGAGGGCCCCGAGGTGCTCGGGGAGCCGCCCGACAGCTCAGGAGAGGGAAGGAGGTCCGAAGGGCGGCACGAACCTCCCCGCCTCGCTGCAATTCCGCGTTTCCCCCCAGCCTTTCGAGAGCCGAACGTGGCGCCGGGGACAGAATTTTCCCTCCTACCCTTCCCAAACACGCCCCGCTTTGAGTCACGGACCGCGCGCCCGGCGGGGCGCGGGCGAGTCTCGCTGCTGAATCACAAAAATTCCACAAATCGCTGTTTTATTTTTTTTTTTTTTTCCTTTCCTACTCCCCTCCCCGCAGGTCTGAGCCCCGCTCCGCCATGCACTACCCCGGGGAGCGCTGCCCCAGGTTCATCACCGAGCTCCTGCCGCAGTGCCCGGCGCACGCCGAGGCTTTCGCCAACACCTGCCACCCCCTGAGCATCACCAAGAGCCCGGTGCCGCGCTGGCACGGCTGTCCCCAAGCGCTGCCCGCCGCCACTCCGGTGTCGCTGCTGCCCTGCCAGCCGCTGGTGCAGAAGTGCCTGCTGCTCTACCCGGAGCCCTGCGAGACCACGCGGCTGCTGCCCCGCCGGGATCCCGGTCCGAGAGCCGCCGCTGTCACGCAGACGCTGCCGGTCTCGGAGAGCCCCCGCGGCGACAAGAAGCGAGCGGCCCGGAGCCTCCCGCCCTGCGCTCCGCGCTGCCCCGAGCCGGGCCGGCTGCGCTTTCCCCCGTGCGGAATCCGCTCCTCGGCGTCGTGTCGGGGCGAGTGCCGCTCGCACAAGGTGGCCAAGTGCCCTTCGCGCTGCGCTGAGCCGCGGGTGCCCCCGGGGTTGACCAGCGGGTACTCGCTGCCCCTCCGAGGGGTCACCGAGTGTCCCCCGCAGCAGAGCCTCGCCCACTCCTTCCTGCACGAGTACCTGGGCGGGGTGGCCGCGCACCGCTGCTCCAAGGGTTACCCCACGCAGGAATGTGTCCCCTGCTGCCCCTCGGAGCAGCGCCTGAGCGCTGCGGTGGCCGGTAAGGCCACCGAGGAGTGTCCCCCGCACAAAGCGGTCGCCAAGGGCTCGCCGCCGCTCGAGGGGAGCAAGGGCAGGAGCTGCTCCGCGCAGCACCTGAGCAAGTCCCGCTGCGCGCACCCGCGGGGGTCCCCGCGTCCCTCCCGCCTGTCCCCGGCCGGGGCCAAGCGCTCCGGCCACGCCAAGAAAAGTCGCGGCGCTTCCAAGTGGCTCTGGTGAGGCAGGAGCGGGAGCGGCCGGGAATCCTGCGGGGGATGGAGCCGGGGTTATCCCCGCTCCCGGTCCTGCCCCCCAAACCTGGCTTTGCCCCTCACAGAGGGAATCCCCCGTTTTATTCGACCCCAAATTCGGATTTTCCAGCAGCGGGAAGGGGTTGGGGAGAGGGTGAGGAGCTCTGGGCCACTCGGAACCACTCGGAACCTGAACCCAGCGCCTTCGTGGCAGCGTTTGCACCCTGGTTTTGCTGCTGTGGGATCAATTCTGCTCTGCTTGTACCACTCCCATTAAACTCAGGTTGCAGCTGGATTCCCGCTCTCTGCCTGATTTATTTCCCATCTTTTCAAGCTGTTTCTAATTCCTACACCTGGAAAAAAAAAACAAAAAAACCAAAACAAAACCACTTTTCCCCTGTTGTTGCATCACTCCTTTGTGTAAAGTAAGGAAAATAATCACGATTTTAGGACTGGGTTCACCACCCCACGGATTTACCGCGGGAAGGGGATGATGTTCCTCGGGAATTCCTTCCCAGTATCCAACCGAAACTCCCCCCAACCAATCTGATCCCGTTCCCTCTTCTCCTGGCACTCCAGGCCCTGGAAAAAACATCTCTCCCCACGTTCCCTGCAGCGCCTTCAGGTCCTGCAAGGCCACAGTGGGGTCATCCCAAAGCTTCTCCAGCCTGAATATTCCCAATTCCCTCAGCCTGATTCCCTCATTCCCAATTCCCCAACCGTAACCCTCAGCCTTTCCTCCCAGCAGGAAGAAAAAAAAATGGGAAAGAGGGGATGGATCATCAGGAAAAGGTTTAATTGTAAAAATCCGAGCTCCGAATTCCATGGATTGCCCCCGATTCCATGGATTTGCCCCCGATTCCATGGATTTGCCCCTGATATTGGAGCCGTGCGACAGGACAAAATTAAACCCGGGAGTCTCAAAGCAGCCGCGATTCCTCTCTCTCCACCCGAGGGCGATCCTCAGACTCTCCCGCTCCCCTTTCCCTCCCTCATCCCAGGGCTTTCCGGGTGGGATTTGCCCTTGGAGAGGTCGCGAGACCTGGAAAAGGCGGCCGGGAACCCCGGTGCTGCCGCCTGGTGGCGACAGGAGCGATCTGCGGCAGGAATTCCATCCCATTCCCGAATTCCATCCCATTCCCAAATTCCAAAGGAGCTCCCGCGCGGAGGCACCGCCGCTCCCAGGAATCAAACGGGAATTTCGCTGGATTTTTCCTCCTACGAGGGAAGCTGGGAGGTTAAAACGAGTTCCCACTCTGGGAGATGGGGGGGGGTTGGATGCTCTGCGGTTTACGCGGCACAGGAACGGAAATTTCCGTTTTTCCCGAGATTTTTTGCTGGTTTTGAGGAGGAAAGCTCCGAGCAGGGATTGGTTCAGGAGCCTCCAAGAGATCCAGGAGCTGCGTGGAATCACCCAAGGACATGAAATAGGAATTTCACCACGTTCCCAGAAATCTGTGATAACAGAGCTCCGTGGGATCGGCCTCCGCTGGGAAGGAGGAATCCAAACCCTGGATTTTTTGGAAAACTCTGTGAGAACCTGGAATCACCTTTTGGGATGGGACGAGGGAAATGATCCCGATGATGAGGTTCCCACGCAGCAAAGGGATGTTAAAACACATCAGGAATATTCGCGGGTAATTTATGCACGCAAATCGTAATCTAAATAAGAAATGATCCCAGAAATTCCCTCAGGGCTCGGAGCAGTTCTGGAATATTCCCTGCTGGATGGGAGCTGCCTCTTCCACAAATAAACAGGATGTTGTTCTCCAGCCCAGCTCTGGGCATTTTGCATATTCATTAAGCAAAACAATCGATTTCTCCTCAAAAATCCCCTCGGAATTGGCCCCAGCTCAACCTGGGGGGATTTCCAGGGATAGAATCCCAGGAATTCCCACCTGGACACTGTGGGGAAGAATTCCTTCCCTGGGCACCGGAAGAGATTGTCCAGGGAATGTTGAGATGTCCCTCAGTGGGAATATTCCAGAGCCATCCCAAAAATCCCTTGAGCTTGACCCATTCTGGAATTCTGGGATTCTCTCAGCTCCGAGGATCCACCCAAATCCTCGGAAAATCAGCAAAACTCCACCAAATTCATCAGTTTTCCAGCATCCATAGGATTAAATTCTTTCCCCCTTCAATTTAAGTCTCCCTCGAGGCAGTTTTAAACCAAGGAAAATTTGGGATGGGGCTTGGAGCGAGCTGGGATAGCGGGAATTGTCCCTGCCCATGGAAAAGGGTTGGAATGGGATGAGATTTAATTCCCTTCCCACCCAAACCAGGGTTCAAAACCCGGACAGAACTTGTAAAAATCCCTCTGGAATTAACTTTTCCTGCGAAACCCCAGAGGGAATCCCGGGGGATGTAACAGGAATTCCCATGGAAAATGGGATAACGCGGGTAAACAACCCCAAAAATAATTAAGAGTAATTAAGATTATTACACATGAGGGGAGGGCAATTAAAACCTCGCGCCCAAAGGCTGCCTCAGCTTCCTGGAAGTTCGGGAGTTCTTATAAAACTCCAAGGATTCAGGGCTCCCCTGGACATTCCCGTTGATTCCTCCCTGGAATTTTGGTAAGTCCCTCTCACCTCCATTCCGTAATTTGGGGAAAACGAGCTGGGATTTCCAGGGAATTCTGCACCTCCAAAAATCCCAAGGGAGATTCCCTGCTGGGAATTATTTTTGTTGGATATTTGGGGTGAGTCCAGCGTTAAAAATGTATCCATGGGGACTGGAATTCCCTTTAAAATACCCCTTTCCAAAAAAATTCTGCTGGAATATCATTGTCATCAATTAACAATAAATAACTGCAGCTTAAAAGTCACTTTAATTTCAATTCCGATGGGATTTGGATGAGTTTGTCATAAAACCATGGAATATTTTGGATTTTAAAGGTCAGCTCATCCATAAATCAGGAGGCTCAGTAACATTTTATCTGTATTTTTCCATAAAAAATTGGATCAAAATTAAGATTTTCCTTTATTCCCACCCCACCCCTCCCCTATTATATTGTTCATAAATCGGATTTAATTTTCAGTGGGATAAAAAGGGAGGAAAATGTTCTTTTCTTTTTCATTCCTGCCAGAATGACCCAAACCAAGCCCATTTTCCCCAAAATAGTTGTTTCTCCCCAGTTTCCAACCGCCCAGAGAATTTCTTTGGTGCAAAACTCCATTTTTGTAGCACTTTCGGGAAGAAGAAACCCCCAATTCTGTTGTTTTCCCACCCAAAAACTTTGGGAATTCTCTGAAAAGAGCATTTGATCTCCATGGAAATCCCCGTGTGATAAATAATGGGATTCCCCTGGGCTTTTCCAGCAGAATCTTTGGAGAAAAAGCAGGAATTTGATGACTTAACCCAACACCTACCTCCGAAGGAGCCTCTGGAAGAGCCTGGATTCCTCCAGGGACAAAAATTAAGGGATTTTTATCCAGAATCATCCGTATCCCACAGCTTTGAACCCTGACAGGTAAATCCCAGGATATGTCCTGGAATTAATTCCACAAAAAGGTGGATTCGGAGTCCAGGGAAAAAAAAATTGGGCACAAAAATTCCCTGTGGAGTTCTCAGCTCTCGGGAATTCATCCGAGGTCCCTGGAGGAAGGATTTTCCCAGGAATTCCAGGATTTGGGAGCTGTCAGGGCGAAGGAACCGCTCTGGAGTGATCCCAGGCTCTGGAATCTGCTCCGGGTAATTATCCCAGTGAGGGCTGGGCACGTTGAGATAAACAAATCAACCCGGGAAGGGATGGAAAATCATGGAATCGTGGCGTGGATAAAGCCAGGGTGGGGTTTTTTGGGAAGGTTGAGGTAGGAGGGGAAAAGCTGGAACTGAGCCGGGAGTTCAGTTCAA
>VZRX01014611.1:9829-21149 GCA_013398075.1 Notiomystis cincta
GATAATGAACGGCCCCCCAACTTAAACAGCCAAAAATCCCCACCTCAACTGCTAGAACTCCACTGAAACACCCCCAAAATCCCAAATAGCCCTGAAAAACCACCTCGAGGGACCCCAAAAATACCTCAACAGCCCCCAAACCCCACTTTAATAACCCCAAACTCACCTAAATAGCCCCAAAAAGCCCACCTCGATACCCCTGCAAAGTCACCTGAACAACCCCTCAAAACCACCTGAAGAGCCCCCCCGAACCCCCTTAAACAGCCCCGAACCCCTTCAATACCCCAAAAACCACTTCAATACCCCAAAACCCCCTTCAAATACCCCAAAAACCCCCTTCAATACCCCAAAAACCCCTTCAAATACCCCAAAACCCCCTTCAATACCCCAAACACCCCTTCAATACCCCAAAACCCCCTTCAATACCCCAAAAACCACTTCCATAGCCCAAACCAGTCCCTGCTCCGCAGCTTTATTTCGGGATCGGGACTCTCAGGGACACTCCCGGGGTACAACTCGATGCCAAACTGGATCTTAACAACTGAAGCCCACAGAGTTCGGAGCCGCGATCCCGAGGGAAACGCTGAGAGGCTCCTCCCCCTGAACCACCCCACCTCAACCCGGCGCTGAAGGCAAAAAACAAAAATGCAGGAAGATTTCGAAAGCGATAAGAAGGAACTGATGTCGTCATCATAATAAATAAAGCACATGGAGACACTTTAGGGTTCAAATTCTTCCCACTGCTCTGCAGCTTCCTCAGTGGCTCCACGAGGCCGTTTCTCATGGACAGACACCCAGTCCCCAACATTTTCCCAAAGGAAATCACCCAAGGTCTCTCCCTCACAGCACGAGCTCGTTACCACATCTCAGCAGCCAAGAACCCTCACCCCTCCTCTCTGCCCGATGTGGGGCACAGCTGGTGCTGAGGGAGAGCCCGGGATGGGCAGGACACACATCCTTCCTATTCTCTTCACCAACAGCAGGGAGACACTGATTCTGGGGCTTTAAGGGAGGTTTGGGACCTTCTTTTTCAGCCAGAGCAGACTAAAAAAGTCTCTGTTTCCCATCTCTCCCGTTCCCCACACAGGAGACACGTGGGCAGTGCGGGCTGGCTCCAGCAGCAGCTTCTCCTCACCGCTGTCTTCCAGCCAAATGGAACAGTTGTTTGGAGCCAGGGGCTGGGGTGGGGTCCCAGCAGAGCCCTGTGCTGTCCAGGCTGGGCCTCCCTCAGCGCCAGGCCCTGTTCAGCAGCTTCACCTGGGCCAGCCTCTTGGTGATCATGGTGGCAAAGACGAGCCCGAAGAGGACGCTGCTGATCAGCACGTAGTCGTAGTCGTCCTTGAGCACGTCAAACTGCTTCGAGGGGTACACCCGGGTCTGGAAGATGTCCAGCCCATAGGCCACAACCTGCAGGGCGAGAGCAGCAGCTGGGGATGCAGCCTGGAGCACAAACCCCCACATGATCCACCGGGGGTACAGCTCTGATGGGAAGGAGCCGTGTTTGAGCAGCTGTTACAGGCACTGCTCCCTGCCACGGGCTGTGGCTGGGAATCCAAATTCCACACTGAGACCCCCCCTGCACTCACCAGGCACGTGGACTCGAGGCCAGAGGGGGCTGTGTAAATGCCCCTCATCCTGGATATGGTCTGGTTGTAGTTGATGAACCTCTCGGCGTGGATCTGCACGTCGGGCGAGTAGGGGATCAGGTTCTCCTCTCTGCAAGGCACCACAGGAGCCCTCACACCCTGGCCAAGCAGCACACAGGGCATGGCACCAGTGTTTCCTACCCTGATTATCATCAAAAGCTACCCTAAAACAGCAAATCTGGGAGCTTTTCCCAGTGCAGACTCTTCACTGCTGCAAGAGGAAAATCAAATGCTGGGTCAAGCTAAACTGCAGCCGCCTCTTTTCAGGCTTGGATAAGTGTAACTCTAAAAAATCCAGTTCCTGATTGCTCCTGCCTGAGAATGGAGAGCCCAGGCTGGTTTAATGACTGACCTGCTGTAACACAGACAAATGTATCCCATCACCACAGACTGGGAAGGGAAGCACAGAATCCCCCAGGTTGGCAAAGACCTCCAAGATCGAGTCCAACCTTCGACCTGGAGGAACCTCCCTTCATTCTGTGCCAAGACTGCTCTGAGGCCAGCCAGGGGCAGTTTCAACTCTTCACACAACATGACACACAAAATCCAGCCCTCTCCCCAGCCCAGGAGAGGTTCTCACTCCTTCCCCACCTGCTCTGCTCCGTCGGGATCTCTGGGCGCCGGGGGTCCAGCAGAGCCTTAGGAAGGGACAGGATGGCCCCGGAGGGAAGCCCAACTGTGCATTAAAGGAAAAGCATCTTAAAAATCACAGAATCCCAGAAAAGCAGGGGTTGGAAGGGCCTTCTGGAGATCACCCAGTCCAACCCCCCTGCCCAGGAAGGGTCACCCAGAGCAGGTGACCCAGGAATACATCCAGGTGGGTTTGGAATGTCTCCAGAGAGGGAGACTCCACACCCTCCCTGGGCACCTCTGCCACCCTCAAGAAAAACTTCTTCCTCATTTTGGGGTGAATCTTGTTGGTTTTTAGTTTATGGCCATTGCTCCTCTGGGCACCACTGGAAAGACTCTGGCACCTCACAGCCATTCCTGACAGCACTTTCCAACAGCCAACAGAAACACCCTCCTGGTGCTTATCCCTGCACTTGCAGGAGTCCAGGACAACCCCCAGGCACAACCTTTTGGCAGCAGAGAGCATTTGGCCTGGATTTCAGCGCTCCCCAGAGAGCACAGAGCAGGTACTCACTGAGCAAGTGGCGGCTGGTGATGCCCCGCTCGGTGATCGTGGCCTCCATGGCACTGATGGCAGAAGGGAAAATGTAGGATTGCTGCAGAACCTGAGGCAAAATGGGGCGGTCCAGGGAGCTGAAGGCTGTGGCATTGTACTGCTCTGTGCCCTCGTAGAGCTCCAGCACGGTGAACTCGTTCCGACGGGCCTTCGTGTTCCAGTACTGGTACTGCAGGCAGGGGATCACAGAGCCTGCTCAGAGAACTGCCCCGTGCCAAAAACATCTCTGCTGCTCATGCTTTCCATCTGTTTGTAGCTTAGACTACTGTTAGATAATTATAGAGCTCCTTGACTAACTGTGGCACCTTCCTACACCCTCCCTTATAGTTCTAAAATCTAAGCTAACCTTGCTGGAACCTTATTCAGTCTTTGCTCTGTAGTGAACCAAGGACATTTCATTTCTCCATATAACATAGACCTAATAAATGGGGGGTTAGAAACTAGGGGGGCTTCAGTGGGGACAGAACCAAAAGGAGAGATTACTTAATTAACTGTCCCTCTAACTGGATGATTTCTTTTAAGTCTGCCAATTTGTTAAACTTATGAAATTGTCAGAGTCCTGCATTATGTGTGCATTTTGCCATGTCTGCACCCTGAAGGACCTTCACTACAGGTCACTGCTTTCCACCACCTCAATATTGCTCAGCTGGTGGTTTCAGGGGTCACCCCAAAGAAGAAGCAGCTCTCACCACCACCCAGTTCTCAGAGTGCACCATGTGCACGGGCCCCTTGGCCTTCTTCTGCACGGAGGAGTGGATGATCCTGCCCGTGACCCCGTCCAGGAGGTAGATGCCGATGAAGGTGCGCTCGTGGTGCGTGTCCGTGCTCTCGGTCACCACGGCCAGCAGGTTGGGGTTCAGGGACTGGGGACAAAGGACAAACAGCTGAGACCCCCTTTCAGTGCCACAGACACCTCCTCCTTCCTGCTCTTCCCCTGGCACTGGGCAAACTGTGAACAAATCAGCAGAAACCACCTCAAGAAATCAAGCTGTTATTCCCCAATATCGGACTTTGACTGACTTCATTGCTGCACGAAAACGTTTTAGAAAAAAACCTCCAAAACGAAAGAAAAACTGGCACCACAGGGCAGTTCATCCCAATGGAGCAGCAGGGAATGGTACTGGCATCTGCCCATGGGATAATCCCTCAACAAAAAGCCAACACAGAGCTGCAGGAGCACCTTGTAGAGGACGCTGCGGTCGCCCATCACGCGGCCTTGAGAGTGCACGTGCTCATTGGACCTCTTCCCTTTGACAGTCACAATCCTCTGCACCTCTGTGGGGATGGCCACCTCCCAGCTCTCCTCTGTGCTCAGGTCCTGCAGGGAAAAAGCACGAGGGAGCTTGGATCTTGTCCTCCAAGGACTCCATCTCCACCAGCAGGATGCAGCTTTCCTTGGTTTGGGATTTCATGGGTTTCTTCAGCGCCTTTTGGGGCTCAACATTCCAGTTCTGAGATCTGCCATTATCCACGGGGCATTTAGGGAAGTGGCTCCACTTGGATTGTAATGGGTTTTCCATACCTTTTTCAGCCTGAATCCAGAGAGTTTTCCCTGCTCAGCATCAACTAGGTAAAAATAGATGGAATGGGCTATTTCTTCTAGCTGGCGAAGGACGTTTTTAGTGGCTGGGAAAGCTGTAACCTGGAAAAGAAGAATTGAAACACAGGTTAAAAATGACTGATAGACAAAAAACCCACCCCAGAACAAACCAGAGAGATCATTTTTAGTGTGTTTATCAAGTTAAGGTCTGTCTTACAAGAATAACCACATACTTTTGTGTAAAATGTGGCTCAATAGCATTTTTTTCCATCTTGCTCCAAAAGGGAGGGGAATAATTAACCAGAATGTGAAGAAAACTGCCTCCAGGCAAAGCAATTTACCTTGTACTCATCATCAATCAGGAGCAGTACTTTGGCATAGTCTTGATCCATAATAGGCAGAAGCAAAGTCTGGAGAATTGGACGTTTCAGAACAGGAGGAGCTACCTGGCTTCTCTTCCCAAAGATGGGGTTAAAGACGTACAGAAAACTCATCTTGGTTTCCTGAAAAACAGGGTAAGTTTTGCCTCTTGTCCAAGTCAAAAAAATGGTGTTTTTCTCACTGTTACTTGCTGGTGTTGATTTTTCATACTGTGGGTTCAGCTATTCCATCCTGAAAATATTCTCTTTGGACACACACATTTGTCCAGACGTTTATCCTGCACTTCTCCATCACATGGTAATTTTTAAGCTTCCTAAGCTTCTGTGTCTGCTTCCCTCCAGATCTTTTTCCCCCCTCCCATGCCCACATCAGTGCCAACCAGATGATGCCCAAGAAGATGGTTTTATTGCCCTGTCCAAGGGCAGATTTCCATGCCCAGGGGAGGGGCAGGGAAAGGGCCTCACCTTGTCCTTCACGAGCAGAGTGCACTGTGGAGGGTGGGGGAAGTGGGCTGTTGTTCTCTGCACCATCAGCTTGAAGGAGGAGCCTGGTCTCACATTCCTGAGGTACTGCTTCCACAGGATGGTGCCAGAACTGCTCTCGATGCCAAAAAGCTGAGGAAAAACACATGGGAAAGCCAAGGCTTAGGAAGACACTTCTCCCATTCAAGCACTGCCTCTTCCTCTGTCACACCCCAAAGAAAGCTGACTCTCAGTCCCCCTTTAAAGCCCCACAAAACATCCTGTGCATCTTCCCATGACTTCTGCCCAAACCTGGCTAAAAACAGGGCTGGGAATTCAGAGCTGACATTCTTAGCTCCAGCCTAGAAACAGATTCCTGGCCTGGCCTCCTCACCTTCCCCGAGGCAGTGACCATCACCATCATTTTCTGCAGGTTGAATTCGTCTCTGGCCAAATTGTCAATGTTAATCTCGTTTTTAATCTGGCTCCGGGGCTTCCTGGCATCGTAGAACATCTTCCAGAGATGAGCAGTCCAGGCTTGCAGCAGGATGAGCTGGGACGAGAGTCGCTTCAGGAACATTCCCAGCAAACCATCTGCAAGTGGCACCCACGGTGACAACAGCAGGGAACACACACAAGTCCCACCCCAGAGCTGAGTCTCCGTGTCAAACGCTGCCATGCACAAACCCGGGGTAACTCCTTGCCTCCCCCTCTGCAATAATTCACAGTTGCCATTTCTGTGACTGACTCTGGCAGTTACCAACCTTTCCCACTCCACACTGATTCCAAAACACGCCCTGATGGACTGAGAGCAAACCTTCATGCAGAGGATTTTGTGTTCCTTCTCACTGTGCCCACCAAGAGCTCCCCAACCTCTACAAAAATCCCTCTGCACCCAGTACTCAGAGGATTTAAAAATAAGTAATTTTGCCCAATCAGGGTTTGGTATTAACTTCTTAAAATAACCAAAACACCACGTTTTCAACTCTGTTTCAGCCCCTGAGGAGAGCAAGCAGAGGGGACCAGTGGCACCAGGAAGCATTAGGCAGGAGCAGAGCACACTCCATGCAGGATGGGGTTACCTTGGATGGCTGCATCCAGGACAGCAAGGAAAGACAAAACAAAGCAAAAAAAAACCTATTGGAAACGAGTCTTCCAGAAAGAGTCACAGGAAACACTGAGGAGACACAGCCAAAATCCCTCCTTACTGCTGCTGACTGCTTTTTTAACATAACAGTGTAATATATTCATGTCACCTGGACTGGATTTCCAAAGTTTAGACACAAAAGGGTTTATTTCTGCTCATTTTAATTGGCATCAGTAGAGATTTAAATTAATCTCTCAGCTCAGAGTAAACAGAAGACAATAAACACGTTTATTTAGGAAGGAAAAAAAAAACTCACAAAGGCAATTCTGTTAAACTCACCTGCTTTTTTTCCAAATTCTCCCTCCAGCTCAGCCTGTGCACCTGTCAGAGGCAGATCCACCATCTCCAAGCTTACCACCTCTGCCAGTGACTCCTCTCTACTCCATACAACTTTTCCTGGAAAGAAATAAGAGCAGAATATTGGACAAATCAACTCAATATACTGACTCACTCAATAGAAGAGTATCTTTCAGTATCAACCTTGAAATGCAAGTAGCCTCTTAATGAAATGCAAAACAGTGTAGAAGGATCTAATACCATTAAATTAACTATTTCATAAAACATAAATACTTCATGCAACTGGAGCCACGTGGGGGAAGAAAGCCTCAGGATCAGTAAAACCAATCTGGTGCTTTAAAAGGGTTCCAGTCACGGAGTCTATTCAAGAGATTCACGGGGTGAACTCCTGGATTCCTTTAAAGCCCCCAAAAATTCACATTGCTGAGATGAGACTTTCAGCCCTTTCTGCAAATTAACATTTTTGCCATGAGGCTCTTTTCTGAAAATCTTTCAGGAAGATCTACACCAGAACTTACACTCTCACCCTACAAAAAGTTTTGAAATCTGCTGAAACCTCCTGAAATCCAAGGGCTCTGCCCACACAAAAAGGGCAGAACTGTTTGTCATGGTCAGGTGTCTTGTCAGGGTGAAACAATCTCCTGTGTCTTTCATGGGACTCAGAAGATTAAATTAATTTTTTTCATTTTCCAATTAAAGTAATGATAAAATATAATCCTTGAGGACACAGAATTTTCTCCTGGTGACTGTTACAAACAGAGGAAGCTGTTTGTGGGAGTCACCTGGCTGCTGGAGGAACATGAGCATGTGGTCCTCTGTCTGCACCAAGGCTCGATAGCCCACGGAGTCATCCTTCTTCAGGAAAACCTGGATGTACAGCTGGGAAAAAACCAAACAAACAAAAAGGCAAGGAAAACAGTGAGATTAATGATCACATCATCTCCTCAGAGAAAGCAGAAATCAGGTGACAGTAGAGCCAGCAGGGTGATGCTGTAATCCCTGGAATGCTTCTCCCCTTGGCTGAAGGGCTCCCATGCTGCCAAATCAGGGAAGGGAGGGCACTGCAAGGACTGAAATAACCCCTCCCTGCTCACCTGCTGTGGCTTGGCCCCTCCCTGCTCCAGGTTAAAGGTGATTGTGGTATCCAACAATCTTTGCCCAGTTTCAACCAGATAGAGGTTTATGTTGTAGGTTTGATTGGAGCAGGTTAAGGAATCCTGCAGCAACAGGCAGAAAACAGGCATTACACACACAGCACACCAAATTCTGCAGCAGGATTCCACCAGAACTCCATGTCCAGCAAAAACTGGGGCTTCAGGATATTTTTAGGCTGTATTTTTAGGTGTAACTCCTCTGTCATTCTGCTCCTGCAGGCAAAGGAATGCAATGGACTGACAAGAACTCGGGAACAGAGCACCCCGTACCTGTCTCCGGGCATCCTCCAGAGTGCTGCCAGCATGGGGGCCATCAGAGCTCCCAGGTTTCTGAAGTGAGGACAAGAAGAGATGTAACATGGCTTCAGGCACCAATGAAGCATAAAAAAAATAAGGTTTTTGAGTGCCTGGCAAGTCTCAGCTTGCCTGTGACATCAGGCAGGAAACAGCTCTGTTCTGTTCTATTCTTTTCTGATAAAAATGAAACTATGTTTGATATCCCCAAGAACTGAAAGCCTCTGTGGATCAGTAAAGCCCATTCCTTGTTACATGCCCACCTTCCACAGGGCTGAAACAGGACATCCACTGAGCCAGGCACAGCCCGAGCTGCACATAACCAAGGCCTGCTTGTGTTAGCACCAAAACTTAGCAAATCCTCCTCTTCCTCGAGGGGCTCCCCATCCCTGGGCCTGTGAAACACCTGATGAACCCACCCCCAGTGCACATCCCCCAAGCTGGGCTGGGGCCAGAGTACAGGAATTGTGCTGACCAGTTCACTCCTGCACGTCAGGACAGCGGCCACCGTCTTCTCCCCCGTCGTTGCAAAACTCACCAGAGCTGCCTGGAAATGGAAAATAAATAACATGAAATCATGAAAAAAAACCTCTCAACAAACACCCAAACCTCACCAAAAACTACTTGTGAAGTAAATAAGGCCACAGTGGAATTAAAAACAGATGAACAGTCACAGCCAAATTTTAAATTGTATTGTTTCCCCAAATTAAAAAATAAAATAAAAAAAAAAAATGGAAGAGTGAAACTACTTCTCATAAAGATGGGAACAGCTGACCTGCCACAGGTTTTTGAGCCATTATGCCCACAGTTACTGAGATTTTTAAACCCTGCCAGCTGGCCCAGCAGTTTAAAGGCTGTTCAGCTGCCCTTGGCCTCTCCCAGGTACCTGCTGGAAGTCCCGGAGGTGGCTGAGCAGCCCCTGCTTGTACTGCAGCAGGGAGAAGTGGCTTGGGGACAGCTGCAGGAAGAACTGAGTCCGGGAGGCACTGGTCACACTGGGCTGAGTGGCCAAGATCCTGGCCTGGAAGTCATCTGCAAACTCCAGCTCCAGGGACTGCAAGGGAGACAAGCACACATGCTGGGGAAGGTGTCCTTCACTGAGACCAGCCCCTTCCTTCCCTCAGCAGCAGTAAGAGACTCCCTGGGTCAGAGGACAGAGCAGGAGCAGGGAGGCTGAGGCTCCACTGGAGCAAAGCTCAGAAGACATTGATCCAGAAGGAAAAATAGACAAAAAGCCTTCCCACCCTCCCCTCAATGCACAGACCAGGATCCCCCACCTCTAACCACTCCCCAGCCCCCCACCAGGCTGAGACAGGCCCCAGACCAGCTGGACAAGGACTCCCAGGGACTGCTCCTGCCGTGCTCCTCACCTGCAGCGGGATCTGCCTCGTGCCGTGCTCCGAGCCCAGGGCGCAGACGTGCAGCGAGCGCGTGGCCGTGTCCACACACACCAGCACAGCCTCCCCCACCACGCCACAGGAGCCCTCCAGGCCCCCCAGCCACGGGGCTGCCACCCTCACCTGCACAGACAGACACACAGACACGGCCAGGGCTCAGCAGGACAGGACTCCCCAGACCCGTGGGCACAGGAACAGCAATTTAAGTCACAGTTGTTTTTATCTGTGACTGGGAGGAGCGACCTGGCAGCCCGAGGGTTGTGGAGTAATCTTGGCTAACAGCTGCCAGGGGGACTCAGTTTGACTTTCAGGGTGTTCAGCTCTGAAATCCCAGGTGTGGAGGCAAAGTCTCAGTGAAAGGGAGGGTTCCCTGCAGCACAACAGCTGATTGCTCTGCCCACCACACCACGGGGCTAGAAGCACCTTTGCTCACATCAAACCCAGCCTCCTGGCTCCACTACCTGCTTTGTGATTTCCCCATCTTCGACACTGAGCGTCAGGATGGTCAGGTGGCTCTGGGGAACGATGCCCACCACGTGGATCACTCCAGTCCCACGGGAATACAGCAGCTGGTACTGAGTGCTCGCACTGCAACACAGGCATCGACCATGGGGCACCACCCTCCCACACTGCTGCTGGCAGAGGCACAAGGCAGGTGCAGCCCCCTTCCCTCTGCCCCGTGCCAGGGGCCCACAGCTCTCCTTGCAGGTGTTCTCACCTCTCTGGCAGGTGCTCCACCCACTTCTGGTGCCCGTTGGACAGGTAGTGCAGAGACAAAGCCGCCTTCTTCAGCACTGCCACGTACTTCACTGCCTCAGGGAGCCCCACCAGGGCAGCCCCCTGGAAACTGAGCACAGGCACGAGGAATTAGGGAATTATCTTCCTGTTTTACCCTGGGGAAGGGGCAGGAGCACCAGCAGCAGCTGGGGGAGCTGGGAAAGGGGCTCAGCCTGGAGAAAAGAAGGCTCAGGAGGGACCTTCTGGGGAGTCGGGCTCTGCTCCCAGGGAACAGGGACAGGAGGAGAGAAAACGGCCTCAAACTGTCCCACTGGAGATTCAGGGTGGACATCAGGAGGAATTTCTCCATGAAAAGGGCTGTCAGGCCTTGGCAGGGGCTGCCCAGGGAGGTTTGGAGTCCCCATCCCTGGAGGTGTCCAAGGAATCTCTGGGCATGGCACTCAGTGCTCTGGGCTGGAGACAAGGTGGGGATGGGGCACAGGGTGGACTCGATGGTCTGGGAGGGCTTTTCCAACCTCAGTGATTCAGGGATTCTGTGCAAGGCTCAGGCATTCATAAAGAACTCACCCAAAATTTGTTTTGGAACCTTTCCATCTGATTAATCCTTCTCTACAATGCCAGCCCACTCTAAGTCCACGAACCACTTTTTTCCCTCCCAGACCCAGCACCAGAAGCAGAAAGGCCTGTGCAGACAGAAATCCCACCTGCCAGTCTCCAGGGACGTCTCCCAGTTCAAGCCCCCGATGTTGGTCTCCCAGGAGCGCAGAATTCGTCCGCCACTGGACACAGTGACGGCGTCTGGAAAGGAGGGGCACGAACACGGAACTGTGCCCACCGTGGGCTAACACAGGGCTGGTTTCTGCAGCTCCAGCCCGGGCTCCAGAGGCACAGCCAGCCCCAGCGCGGGCCCCTTACCCTGCCCGTGGATCAGCATCGCGTCGATGGCTCCTTCCGCGGTGCCCTTGTCCACGTGGCGCCACACTGCAGGGGACAGGCCCGGGCCGGAGGGACGCGGGCGCCGCGGCGTCACCGCCTCTGAAGCCGCCCTGCCGCACTCGGCCCCAGCCGAGCTCCGCCCG
>VZRX01014611.1:21382-58917 GCA_013398075.1 Notiomystis cincta
GTTTGCCCCTCTCTCGTCCCCGTCCCCATCTCCGTCCCCTTCCCCATCTCCGTCCCCGTCCCCGTCCCGTCCCCGTCGCCCTGACGCTCTCTCCCTCCCGCAGTGTCCCTGACGCGGACGCCCCGCAAGGGGCTGGAGGCCAAGCAGGCGCTGATCGCCGAGGTGAGTCCCCGTCCCGCTTCCCTCTGCTCCTCCTTCCCCTGCCCCCCGTGCCCGCCCGGCCCGGTAACGGCTCCCTCGCAGCTGCGGCGCTGTGTGGACACCTACAAGTACATCTTCGTCTTCTCGGTGGCCAACATGAGGAACAGCAAGCTGAAGGATGTGCGAAACGCCTGGAAGCACAGCAGGTGGGCAGGGCTGGTGCTGGGGGTGGATGGTCAAGGACGTGAGCACCAGGGCTGACCTGCTCCTGCTCCTCCTCCTCCTCCTGCTCCTCCTCCTCCTCCTCCTGCTCCTCCTGCTCCTCCTCCTGGCCAGGATCTTCTTCGGGAAGAACAAGGTGATGATGGTGGCCCTGGGCCGGGAGCCGAGCAGCGAGTACAAGGAGAACCTGCACAAGGTACTGCTGGGGCTTCCTCTGGGTGTCCTAAAGCCTCACTGGCGTATTCCACATCCTGGAATAACGTCCTGGGGGCACCTGTGGGTGTTTGGACTGACCCATCCACATCCTGCACAAGGGGGCTGTTGGGAGAGGGGCTGAGGACTGAGCCTTGCAGTGAGTCCCCAGTGCTCCCCAGTCCCCAGGGATGCTCCTTTCTTCCAGGTCAGCAAACACCTGAGAGGGGAGGTCGGGCTCCTCTTCACCAACCGCACCAGGGACGAGGTGGATGAGTGAGTACCAGTCTGGCAGAGCCTTTTTGTTGCCACAAAAGCCCTTCACTCCCTGCTGCTTCCCCTAAAGCAGCGAAGGTCTCGTGGGCCTGTCCCACTCATCCCTGCAGCCATTCCTGCCACAGCAGAGCAGAATCGTGGAAGGGTTTGGGTTGGGCTCATCCCATCCCACCCCTGCCACGGGCAGGGACACTCCCAGTGGCTGCTGCAAGCCCCGTCCAGCCTGGCCTGGGGCACTGCCAGCATGGGGCAGCCCAGCCTCTCTCAGCAGCAGCAGATCTTAGGGCAGGCCATGCCCAGTCCCTGTCTCAGCCCAGGGGTGCTCTCCTCGCCCCTCTGTGTCCCAGGTGGTTCTGCAGGTTCCGGGAGCTGGACTTTGCCCGTGCTGGGAACAAGGCGCCGTACGGGGTGAGCCTGGACACGGGGCCCCTGGAGCAGTTCCCCCACTCCATGGAGCCACAGCTGCGGCAGCTGGGGCTGCCCACGGCGCTGAAGAAAGGTAGGGCAGGGCCGGGCCGGCCCCGGGCGTGGTCCCTGTGGGCGGGATCCCTCGGGGAGAGCTCAAATGCAGAGGAGGGTTTAGGCCTGGAGAAACCCCGAGGGACAGCTTTATCCGTGTTGGGCTGGGGCTAGCACTCCTTAAGTCCTCGTGCTGCTCTTCCAAACTCGTGTCAAAGGCTGAGCCAAAGCCCCAAGTTTCTCCACAGTGCCATCCTCTTCCAGTGGAAACAGCTCAGACTGACCTGCTCAGGAACCAGGGTTTTAGAGCTCTCTCATCCCTCTCCTCGGGGGCACTGTTACTGCCTGGGAAGGTGCCAGCTCCAAGGGGTGGTGTTGGAGGGGGTCCTGGCTCTGCCCCCCATGTTCCAGGGGCGTTCCCAGTGCCTGGGAGCCCCTTGCCAGGGGATTTGCTCTGCAGGAGTGGTGACGCTGCTGTCGGACTATGAAGTGTGCAAGGAAGGGGATGTCCTCACTCCGGAACAGGCCCGTGTGCTGGTGAGTAGCACAGCAGCCCTGCCCCCTGACACCAAGTAACTCCTCATTAATTAACTCCTAAAACTCAGCAGCAATTATTTTGGTTCCTGCTCTGCTCCACTTCCCACCTGGAAGCAGAATTTCCTGTTGTGCCAGGCTGGGCACTGGAGACAGTAAAGCAGAAATGAGAGATTCGTGTCCTCTCCTAGAAACTGTTTGGCTACGAGATGGCAGAGTTTAAAGTCACCATGAAGTTTCTGTGGAATTCTGAGACAGGAGACTTCCAGAAGCTCACAGGAGACACAGCAGAGGAGGAGGAAGAGGAGGATGAAGATGGCAGCAATGAGGATTAACAGCTTGGACACCAGACAGTTCTATTTTAGGGACAAAAAGGAGGGTATTTCCCTTCCCTGGGTGCACCTGGACTGGGATGATCTTTATATAAAATGACCTGTGCTTTTTTTATATTTATATAAATATCTGTGTAAAACTTCAGATGGTTGTTGCTGCTGCCTGTTACTGCTGGTGTGCCCCAGGATCTGAGAAAATGCCACCTCAAACATGAAAACTGGGCAGAAAGGGTGTAAATGTAGTGCAGCTTTGATACAGCACAATGGGAAAGATGCTGAGGGTTTGTTACCCTGACACAGAAAGGTACTTAGCTCAACCCTTGGAATTCTGCCTCATCCCTGAAGTGTCCAAGGCCAGCTTGGATGAGGCTTGGAGCACTGGGATAGGGGAAGGTGTCCCTGCCCATGGTAGGGGGTGGAATGAGATGAGATTTAAAAACCCTCCAAACAAAACCATTCTGGAATTCTGTGATTCAAAGTCCCCAGGTGCTGCCAAAGATGTCAAGTTCCAGGCACAGGTCAGGGATGCAGTCTACTCTAGAAAGAGGTTTTATTCTTGTATGTAATTATTTAAGATTTCACATTAAAGCAGAACAGGGACCTTCACCTTGTTAACGTGTTCATTTTCCTGATCAGTGGCATCCTGAATCACAGGACCTGCTGGGGGAGCTGAGGGGCTGAGAGGGAGGGGCGAAGGCACAGGTGTGGATCCTACAAAGCATCATTGCTTCAGGAAAAAGCTCCAGCCCTCCTCCACAGGTGGAGTGGAGGGCAGGGTGGGGAGCTCCTCTGCCGAGTCTCCAGAGCCCGTGCCCCCATCCCAGGCCTTGCCTAGCGGAAGTAGTTGGGGCAGTCGTGTGCACTCAGGTTCCAGGCCTCGTCAAACGCCTGCACCACGGCCGGCAGCAGGGGCCCCTCCTCGCTGTAGTCGAGGTTCTGCTCCAGCTGCTCCAAGTTGGACATCCCAATGATCACTGCATCTCCACGAGAACCCTGCAAAGACAGGGGGAGGGCTGCTGATCCCGAAAGAAAGTTCACCTCCCAAGTCACTGTGGGCCAAATGAAGTATTTCTTTCCACTAAAGAACATCCAGGAATTAAGCAACTGACACCACAACGTTCTGCTCACTAGGCCAGGACATCCTCAAGTCACTCCAACTCCTCAAAAGCTGCCAAATCCTACTTTCTGATGGGCTACAGGAATATTTAGCGCAGATGGGGACTATCAAGCATTAGTTTCCTAGTCCAGCAAAAGGCAAGTCCTCTCCTTGCAGGGAAGCTGAGTGCATGGGAAGCCAAGACCCCAGTAACTGGCACCTAAAACCTTCCCCTTGAAGCTTCCTGTTCTGACTATGTGGGATGCCATGGGGAAAGGCAGAGCTGCCTCACTACTGCTGCCTGGCAGGGCCTGTACAGCAGTATTCACTTTGGAATGCCACAGTCCCATGGGATTAAAAGACACCTACACTGAAATTTCCCTGTTTGTGAGCCATGGCAGCAGTGCCCAGTGCTGGCAGCAGTGCCCAGGTCAAGCTCTCACCTGCAGTTTAGAGTGGTTGTAGAGCCAGCGCAGTGCAGCAGACGCTGGGCTGGGTGCATTGGAGCCATAAGCCTTATTCAGAGCTTTTTCTATCAGTTCAATTCCCTCAAAATTGTGTTTTTTCCAGTACCTGCATGAAAAGAAATCATTTTTATTGCCCTTGGGAACTCTAGTCAGTAGTACATCTATATTCCAATCAAAAAGCTTCCAGGAAGCCTCAAACAACTCTTCGTAGCCTCTGAGGATTTCTACAATCTCCCTTGAAAGTTGTGAGGAAGCTGAGCCTAAAACCCCAGTCACACACCACAGCCCCAGCCACGTGTGCTGACATAATCCCAAGGTTTGGTCAATTCTGCTTCCTCTCAGCTGACCACTGGAGTGTTTTTTTTAATGCAACCATTCCTGCTCGTCTGTCAGCTCAGGACATACCTGTCCCTGTAGGCCTGAGCCCAGTCATTCCCAAAAAATCTCCCAGTGGGCTGGCGTGTGTCTTTGTCCTCGTATTTGTACTTGCCAGTCAGCAGCCCCCCTGCCAAGGAAGGGAGCAGCAGGATGAGGGGTGGGCTGGCTCAGCACAGCCCCCACTCCCTAGGTGTTGCCCCAAAGCCTGGCCTGGCCCCCTGTACCTGCCAGTGGGTTATAGGCATAGAAGCGCAGCCCGAAGTGCCTCAGGCAGGGGAACAGCTCGGCCTCCACCTGGCGCGTGGTCGCGTTGTACATCCCCTGCACGGGTGGGAGACAGCCTCAAACACAGCTCAGGGCACAGCACCCGCCTCTTCCCACCCTTCCCTGGCAGCACTCATCCCACAGAGCAGCTTCAGCTCACACAAGGCTGTGGTTTGCTTAGGAAAAGACTCCCTGAAGGACTGCAAATAATTTAAGTTCCACGCCAGGGGTGTCACTGGCTCCAGCAACACACTGAGCTGTTTCTGAGCAGCAACCTCGCTCAGCTTCCTGAATCTCCTCACTCGAAGGGTGGCCAGGCCTTGGAAGGGGCTGCCCAGGGAGGTGTTGGAGTCCCCACCCCCGGAGGTGTCCAAGGAAGGCCTGGATGTGGCACTCAGTGCTCTGGGCTGGGTGACAAGGTGGAGGATTGGTCACAGGTTAAGCCTGAAGGTCTTTTCCAACCTCAGTGACTCTGACTTGCCAGACTAACTGCAGCAGATTCCTTCTCTGTGTCTGTATCTGGTACAGTGGGGGCTGGTCCCAGATTTGGGGAGCCCAAACCCAAGATTCCCCCCTCCCTCACCTGGTACACAGTTGGCATCACCCAGTTGTTGTACTTGCAGATGGCGCAGATTTCTGCCACCTCCCACGCGGCGTAGTTTGACAGGCCGAGCTCTTTAAACTTTCCCTGCAGAGGAGTAAAAGGGAATTCAGTTCCAGTGTCTCAATGTTCATGTGGACCTAGACAGCACAAGATGGGCACAGTGAAAAGGACAGTCACCAAATTTTAGTCCAGAAGGGTTAATTCCTGTCCACCTTTTCATATGAATTACTAAGACCTGACAAAAATATTTTCCATTTGCTGTTCATTTGGAGTTCACACCTTCTAGTTTAAATGGTAACCAGATAAACGAAACTCAGGAATTCTTCACCCATTACCAGCACTAATCCTAACCCAGACAGTTAACAGGGCTGGAAGCAAAGTTCACATGTTCCAATGCTTCCAAGAGCTCTTGGGAACAAAGTACACCATGTGAGCAGCTACTCAGCTCTGCCCTGAGCTCTGTCTCCTCTTCCCAAAGCTGCACAAACCCAGCGCTGCAGACAGGCACAAAAAGCAGCCCTGGTTTAAAAAAGGCAGTGGGAAAGAGGGAATCAAGGATTGTCCAGGCTTGGAGTCTGCACTTAACCTCTTTGTGCAGCTCGTTGCAGGCACGCAGGGTCTCCTCCACCGGGGTCCCGTGGTCAGGAGCATGGAGGTAGAAGAGCTCCACACTCTTCCTCTGCAGCCTCTCCAGGGACGTGTCCAACTGGGAGCGCACGCTCTCCGGCTTCAGCGTCTTCCCGTCCCACGGGTTGGCCTTGGTGGCCACTTCCACTGGCAGAGAAAGAAGGAATGAGCAAGGATGTGTCCACCTTGAGGAAGGGAACGGGGATAAGGGACATAACCCAAGTGTTTGAGGTGTTTCAGGGCAGGTGCCTCTCCTCAGGAATCACATCAGCCTGGCAGGGGAGGCTCTTCTCCGAAGGGACTGTGGGTCTGCCCCGGACAGGGAAGGTCTGCTCCTCAAGGTCCGGGGCTCAGCACGAGCAGTGGGGTCCCTTCTCCTCAGGCATCAGCCTGGCAGGGAAAACCCTTATCCTGAGGGCAAGTCCGTTTTCCTCAAGGAGGGAGTCAGCCTAGCAGGGAAGACCCCTCTCCTCAGGGAATGGACCCTGGGGAGGGCCCTTGTCCCTGGGGACCGCCTCAGACTGACAGAGAAAACCCTTCTCCTCAGGCAGCTGGCCCGGGGGAAATCTCTTTCCCTCAGGGAAGGCCCTTCTCTGCAGGGAATGGGCCCCAGGGAAGTCCCTTGTCCTCAGGGAGACAGTGTCAGCCTGCCAGAGACCTTTCTCCTCGGGGCAGAGTCCTCGTCTCAGAGCACGAGTCCTGAGGCAATTCCCTTCTCCTCAAGGACTGTGTCAGCCTGGCAGAAGAGACGAGACCCTCTCCTCAGAGAAGATCGTCTCAAGGAGGAACACTCTCCTCAAGAAGAACCCTCTCCTCCGGGCACGGTTCCCAGCAAGTCCCATCTCCTCAGGGAAATTCCTTCGCCCCAGGAAAGATCCCTCTCCCCACAGAACAAATCCTGGCCAAGTCCCCTCTCCTCAAGGACAGCGTCAGCCTGGCACAGCGAACCCTTCTCCCCAGGGCAGTCCCCCCTCCTCAGACACAGACCTCGAGGCAGCCCCTTTCCCCCGAGGGCAGCCCGCCCTCCGCGGCCGTACCGGGCTCGGTGCCGCCGGCCAGCAGCGCGCCCAGGATGCGCTCGGACTCGCCGCCCGCGTACATGAAGGCGGTGTCGAGGAGCCGGTGTCGGCGGCGCAGGAAGGCGCGGAGCAGCTCGGCGCTGGCCTCGGGCCCGGCGCGCCGGCCCATCTCCATCGTGCCCAGCACCACGGCGGGACGGACCCCGCCACCCGCAGCCGCCGCCATCGCCGCCCGCGCNTAAAGGAAACCCGGCAGGATTTGGGAGACCAGCAAAGGAAGCCCGGTGGATGTCTGAGGAGTTGTGGATTTGCAAAGGAAAAACTGCCCAATTTTCAAAAAGAGCGAGTTTCCAAGGAAAAAGAGTTAAGTTCCGAACCGTGTCGGTGAGGAGGTGAGTGCCGGTGCTGCGAGGACAGGTTGGGCTGGACTTCGGCTTATTTTATTTATTCTCTCCCCTCCCCATACACACTTTATTTCCTTTTTCTTTTCTTATTTTTTTTCTTCTTATTTTTACCTTCCATTTCCCTTTTTCCTTTTCTTTTTTCCCTTCCTTTTTTTTTTTTTTCTTTTAAATTCGTTTACTCCTTTTTTTCCTTCTCCTTTCTTCTTCATTTCTTCTGTTTCTTCTTTGAGGCCAAACCCTGCCGGGCTGGCGGCAAACCTAAGGCTAATAAAGGTGTTATATCCACTAACGATCCGTTTTTCCAACATGAGCCAGCTCCAGGAGGAGCCCCAGCCCTCTCTCTCACTCAGGTCTGCCCTTCCCCAGCGTTACTAAATTTTTCCTGTGTTATTCCCTTTCCCCAGCGTTATCCCAGCGGTTCCATGGCTGCGCGGCCCTGGAGGGGTCTCCGCTTTGGGAATCTCTCCGAGTGCCCCAACGGCTCCCGCTGGATCATGGATGTGTTCAATGAGTGTGCCCAGGACAGCCGGGATGTCGCCAGCATCGTCCTGGGGCTGGGCTCCATCGGCTGCTTCGTCGCTGCAGCCTTCCCGTGAGTGCCTCTCCCAAATCCCTGGGTGCCTCTCCCAAATCCCTAGGTGCCTCTCCCACATCCCTGGGTGCCTCTCCCGGATCCCAGACAGCCCTTCCCCGGGGACGGCAGAAACCGAGCTGCCAGCACAAGGTGTCAGAATTATCAAATCCCTCCGGTAAAAGCAGCGAGGGGCTCGGCAGATTTCGGGTGAGGGGAGCAGGCAGCACAGCCCCAGAGCCTTGGTGGTGGCCGTGGTGTTGTGGCTGTGCTTGGCAGCCGGAATGTCCCACGTAAAGCACGTGCAGGGCCAGCAGGACAGGTCATCCTGCAGAAGGAATGTCCCCAGGAGCCCTGGGGCGCTTGGAAGTGCTGACTTAAGGGTGGCGGAGGGGCACGTGAGGGGTCAGTCATGTTTCTTTCGCAACCTTAGGGGAGGATCCTGCAGCTGGGATCATCCTCCCTGCTCCTCCTACAGGGCTCTCAGTGAGCACCAGTGGGGCTCAGGAGTTCTAGCTGGGGCCTGGGGGGCGTGTGGACTTGCTTTTCCTCCCGTGGCTGCTTTGGGACCCCGCAGGAATCGCGGGGATGGCTCCCAGGTAACGCGGACCCAGCTGAGAGTGATGTTTGTGCCTCTGCCTAATGCTCTGCAGGCAGTTTTACCAGGCCTGCAGAACGGGCATCATGGACCAGGCTCTTTCCATCTATTTCCTGCTGGGGTGGCTGGGCGGAGACCTCCTCAACCTCATCGGTTCCTTCCTGGCTGATCAGTTGCCCCTGCAGGTACCGGGGCCGGGCTGGCTCTCAAACGCCCCAGTTCCAGGGAGGAGGGAGGGGCTGGGAGCAGCTTTATCCAGCGTTGGGAGCCAGAGCCCCAAACTGCCCGGGATGCTCCCTCCTTCCCCCCTAGAAGTGCTCCCCTCTCCCATCCTGGGCTTGCTTCCTTTCCCCCCACCGGGTGTGGTCCATTCTCTCCCAGGGCTGCTCCCTTCTTCACTCCCCAGGTTACTCCTCTCTCTCCCCCTGGAGTTGTTCCCTTCTCCACCCCAGGACACCCTTCTCCCTCAGGGATGCCGGGAGAGCAGGGAGCATCCCTGAGGGAGCGTCCCAGCCCCCGGGCAGTCCCCGCGGGTGTGCCCAGCCCGGTGTCCCCTCCCCGCAGGTGTACACGGCCATTTACTACGTGCTGGCAGACCTGGGGATGCTCTCCCTCTACTGCTACTACCGGCTAAAGAACAGGGGCAGAGCGTGTGAGTTGGGGCAGGGGTGGGGCCCCTGCTCCCCTCGGCACTGGGAACAGGGAGGGGGGGATTCCAGGGGCACTGGGAGCCTGGGGAGAGTCCAGGGACGGTTATTAGAGGCCTCTTATTGCTTGCTGGTTTTCTTTTTTTTTCCCTTGGGTAATTTGAGCCCTTAGGAGAGCCAAAGGCAACAAACAGCCACAGGCTGGGCCTGGGGCTTCTGCAGACCCTCCAACCCCCATTCCCCCACGGTGTCCAGGCTGAAAATAACCCCGTGTGAGCCTCACTGGGTATAGAAATTAATAAATCCCTACAGTTAGATGGTGACTCCACCTCGGAGCTGGGAACCACAGAACTGACTCAGGCAGTGCTGGGAGGGAAAGAAAAAGGTTTCTGACTGTTTCAGGGTCAGTGCTCCAGCCTTGACAGGGAAGTTCCTGTCTGTTCAACTGGATTGAAAAGGAAACTGGAGCAGTTCTTGCAGGGTTTAAACAGCCAGAGAAAACAGAGAACATCCCTTTTTCAGCACTGCCGAACCCCAAACAAGCTCCTTGGGACTGGGGTAATTATTTAACTTAGTAAAGACATGTAAAACTATTAGCCAATTAATGTTTGACCCATCAGATGTGTAGTTTTGTTGAGCTGGAGAGCTTGTTTATTGAATATAATCACTAAAAATTACTGAAAAATAATAAATTACTATCAATAAATTAGCCACTGTAGGGCTTGCTCTGGCAGGAATTTGAGAGTGGCTGTTGTGCATTAAGACAGTGAAATCTTCCAATGGGGGTGATTTTTAAGAGCCCTAAACCCAAAGAAACCGAGATAGGAGCAGTTTCCTTCCTGATAAGGTACAAATTGGGCACATCACTGGGAGATAAATCACATCAATCACCCACAGCAGCCACTGCCCCGTCCCTTGGTGAGATAAGGGAGAGTTTGGAGGTTTCTTCACCCTGAGGGGGTCCTGGCACCCCTGGGGCTGTTGGGGGTTGCTGGGTTCTCTCTGATCAGGCTCTGTTTGACTCCCTGCAGTCCCTGCTCCCATCAACGCAGCCTTTGTGTTCCTGTCCCTGGGGTCCCTGTGCAGCCTCTCCCTCCTGGGCAGGGCCAGCACCGAGGATCCAGGGACCTTCAAAGGGAGGTCTCTGCTCTCAGCTCCCAGGGATGAGCTTGGACCAAAGGTGAGCCAGTTCCTAAACCTGGGACATGGGATGGAGATCTGGGTGGGGATGTCCTGCTGGATGCTGTGATCCCCAAAAACCACCCTGGACCCCACCAGGTGTTTTGGGGTTAGGGGCTGTTCCTATTTTAGGACCAAGTTGTTCTCCAGGAGGATATTACAGTCTAGGGAGGTGACACTGGAAAGAGAACTTTTCCAAAGATTGCTCCAAAATTCAGGAACAGTTTGCTGCAGGATTTCAGGGCATTTTCAGTTCAAACTTCAAGTACTTCTATGGGCCTGCTCAAGAGTCAGCAAACCTCACATTTCCCACATCTCTGTTTGCAAACAGACTTTATCTCAGGTAGCTGCATGGGATGGACATTCTCTAAAAAAATGTGGCTTTAAGAGACAGTGTTTAGGAAATTTGAAAGATTTCTCCCCTTTAATTCTCTTTCCAATTATCCACATTTATATGTATTACTAAAAATCAAGCAAGAAAGTGCAGCAAGTTAACTCAGTTGGCTGCAAGTAGAGGTAGGTTTGCAAAATCGTTTTACTCTGGCAGTAGGAAAGGACCTCTCCAAGCAGTGCAAATAAGCCCAGTTCCCGTTGTAACAGACTGCCCTGTGTGTTTTCCTGTGGCAAAGTGAAATACGATTATCAGCTGTAGTTGTCACCGGGTTGTCAGAGGAGGGAGCTGGGCACAGCTGGGCCGGGTGTGGCCGTGCTGCGGCTCTGAGCACAGGGGCTGTCCCTGTCCCCGCCCCTGCCTTGCAGCCTTTCTCCAGGACTGAAATCATTGGATTTGCCATCGGCTCCATCTCCTCCGTGCTCTACCTGTGCTCCCGAGTGCCACAGATCTGCACCAACGTGAGTGCCCGGGGCTCCTCATGTGTCACTCGAGGGAGGCTGGGGAGTCTCCTTTCTCCTCGGAGGGGTCTCCTTTCTCCTCCAGGGAGTCTCTTTTCTCCTTGGGGGTTCTCCTTTCTCCTCACAGGGTTCTCCTTTCTCCTCCAGGAAGTCTGCTTTCTCTTCTCTGCTTGGAGGTCCCAGGCTCCATCTCTGATCATTCCGTAAGGAACTATTTCTCTGTATTTGTTTTTCTTTCCTCTCTTTAACCCACCAATATTTTCAGGGTGGAGCTTTCATTTTGTCTTATCTACAAGCCAAAGGGGAGCTAAAAGACTCTCAGCACTGAGTCACTACCTCTTTTCTTCTCTTTTTTTGGTGTTGGGGTAGAGGATGATTAATATCACGTTGTAGAGAGATTTAGGAGAGCTGCAGCAAGCCCCTCTCCTGTCCCTCTTTTCCCAGTACAAGAGGAAGTCCACCAGCGGGGTCTCCTACTCTCTCTTTGCCCTGGTGATGCTGGGGAATTCCCTGTACGGCCTCAGTGTCCTCCTGAAGAACCCGGAGCCGGGCCAGGGCCAGGGTGACTACATCCTGCACCACCTGCCCTGGCTTGTGGGCAGCCTGGGCGTCCTGGCCCTCGACGTGGTTGTATCCTTTGCCCTGCGATGGGATCCCATCCTGCCAGCAGGGCCTCGCAGGGCATGCAACGGGCAGGGATGGGCGGGAGGGGTGGGGCGATGCTGCTCCGTGGGTGATTGGTGGTGGTGCACAGGCTGGGAAACGCCTCAGCCTCTGCTTTGCATTGAGCTCCTTGTCCCGTTCGCAGCTCTCCTTCCCTGAGCTCCACCCTGTGAGTGTGCAGAGCCTTGACCCCTCCCCAGATCTCCTTCCAGTTCCTGGCGTATCGGAAAGGACGGCCCGGAACCCTGGAGGAGAGGGGTGCTCTCCTTGGGGAGCAGGATGAGAGCGTGGAGAGCTGACAGAGGGCCCTGCCCTGCAGGGAGAGGAGGAGGAGGAGGATGCACATGAGGAAGGTGGCCTTAGGGCCGGGCAAACCGGCCCCTCCATCCTGGTGGCTCCTGGGAGAGGAGGCACTGAGCCCGTGGGTGACACGCTGTGCTGCTGGGACACCTCGTGCCTCTTTGATACCAATGATGCTTTCAGGACAAAAGGGAAGTTTTGGATACCTCAGTTGCTCTTCGCTGCTCTGGTGCCCCACAGCTGAGCCTGCTCGCTGCTGTGTCTCCTGAGGGTGATCTGGAACTTCCGTGGGGCTGAAAAACGTGGGGAGGGGACAGGGATGAGTGACCTGCCACGGACACGAGCACCTCTGTGGCCTCACAGCTCCCCCCTCAGCTCCCTCTGGAAGACACACAGGGCTGGATCCAGTGGGGAAGGAGTGGCAGAACCAAAGTGTTCCGTCCCCACCTGTTTTAATTTGCATGGCTCACCCATCTATAAAACACATCCTTCCCCACCTGCCTCCCCTGGATTCATTTTGTTGCTTTACCTGGCAGTTCCTGCTTCTTTCCTAGGGAGTCTCACAGTCCCACTTCTCTGACTTCTCATGTTTTGCCTCACCCATGTTTTAATGGCATGGATTCCTTGGGGAAGCTGCTCCATTGCTGTTCTCCAGTGGAAGAGCTGCCTCTCTGCTCGCTCTGGTTTTTGGTTCCTGCCCTCTCTCCTTTGATGAATTTATCCTCAACCTGATGAGTTTATCCCCAGCACTGATGAGTTTTTCCCCCTCTCGGGGCCCTGCTCTCCAGCACAGCACTCCTTGGCCAGGGAAGCAGGGGTGGTGTGGGAAAAGCTGTGTCCCTGGCAGGAGAGAGTGGAGATGCAGCCAGGCTCCCTCCTGTGTGCTGAGCTGTTCCTGCTGGGGATGAGCAGCTCGATCTCCCTGGGAAAACGAGGAAAACCAACCAAAGCTTGGAGACCCTTCAGGAAAAACTATCACAGCTTGCCCTTGTGAAAACAAGAGCGCTCCTTTTCCTGCAGTTGCTATCAGCTCTTCCTTTTGCTTCCCTTTCCCCTCTCCAGCTCTTTTCCTCATACTCAGCATTGTCTCCCTTCTGGATTTAGCTCCATCATCATTAATTTATGATTCTGCAGCCTGTCCATGACATTTGTCCTTCCCAAGGAAGTTACTCTGCTTTGTCCTCATGCTGAGGACACCAATCCGTGGTTCCACAGCTCAGCCTGGATCTCACATTAAATGGGATTCTGACTGCTCAGTGCCCACCAAGGTGCCACCAGCAGCTTCACTGACACAGACTGGGCCATACTTGGGACTGACCCAGCTGTTTTCAGAAAGAAAAAGTATTTTTCAGTCTCTCTGAGCCCCTTGGACCAAGTGAGTGGGGTTTTAGTGGATTAATTCACAATCCTGCCCCTCCAGATTCACTGGCAGATCCCTCATCTCTGCCACTCACAACCCTAAATAATTGTCAGGTACTGGCTTTTCCTAAACCTGGACAAAACCTCTGCCATGAGGAGGAAAGAGCACATATAAATATATAAATAACACAAAGTCTGCTGGGTACAAAGCTGATTTACTCTGACTTTCCTGGGGCTGGGCAGGACGGAGCACAGCGAGCACACGGAGCTTACACACCCACAGCCTGCGAATTCCTGAGGCTCTCCCTGAGGTTCCCACCCTCCAGGTCACTTCTGCAGCCCCGTCCCTGCGTTCAGGAATTTGCAGAGGCAAATGTTAAACCAGGAAAGGCTGAGCAGAAACAGCCACGGCTGAGGGAGAGGGTAACTGAAAACCTCAACACAAACTCATCTCCAGCTTCAGAAAAGGTTTGTCTTGGGCCAGAACCGTGAGGCAGCAACAGATCCCAGGGGATCCCAGGGCCCTGTCCCTTCCCAGCCTGGGTCCCACAGGAGCTCGGGGTGAACTCCAGCCCCTTGAGGAGTCTGGCTGGGACACAGGTCAGTTACAAAAGCAAAGCAGAGCACATTAATTAACCAGTGTTAATGCCAACGGTCCCCACTTGCAGAGGGTCAGGCAGAGGGCAATTGCCAGAGCCAGGGGCAGGAAGAGCCCAGCAGATCTTTATGTGCTTCCCCAGCTGTGCCAGGATTAGGTTTGGTACAACCAAAGCCTGGAGCAGGCAGAGAACCCAAAGTTCTGCCAGCTCCCTCTGCCCACCCAGGGCTCAGGAGGGGCCGCTGGGGAGGGTCACAGGGGACACAGGGACCAGGGAAGGAGCTTCTGGGTGGCACAGATGGGGGAACACCCACCCCAGCACAGCCCCTCTGCCCAGGGATGGACACACAGGTACCCCCAGGCTACTTTTAGCACACCCAGCTGGACTGAGCCTCCTCCCCTGAAGGAAAAGGATTCCCTGTTCCACATTTGCTGGGTGCCTGGAGCATCAATCCCAGCACCTTGGAGGGGCAGCAGGCCCGTGAGTAATGCAGGGCCAAAGAGCAGTGGGACATCACACCCCCTTCCACACAAACTTTTCTGGAGTGGGACAAAAAGCCCCAAGTAACCCCGTAAGGAAGAAAAGAGTAACAAGGAGCATACAACCACACACACATTGTCCTGGGATTTTTTTTGTTTTTATTGTTTTAGTCTTTTTTTTTTCTTTTTTTTTTTTTCCATTTTTTAGTATGGAGGCTCAAGTATCAGATGTAGATTCAATTTAAGCTTTACAAAAAAAACCAAAAAATCAAAACAAAAACCCCTTTTGCATTCCATAAAAATTGACAGAAAAGCGCCTTGGAACCAGGCTATAGAAGAGCAGAACTTTCAGCAGGTCTCCAAATCACCATCTCCTGCACATCTGGGTTACTCAGTATCGTACAAGCCCAAGGAACACCCTCTCTTCCCTCCCTCCCTCCAGCCAGCCCCTGTGCCCAGCCCCCAAACATACGTGGTATAGATTATTACTTTTTTTTTTTTGTTTTTCCAGTTCTTCCTCTTTCACACACCACAGTATTTAATAAATTTTTGTTTTACATTTTTTACACCAATGTAACAAAAGGCAGGAGGGGGTGAGGGAGGAAAAGACAAACAATGATCCGTGGTGATGCATATAAATGGGGGAGGGTGGGAAAGGGGCGGGGAAGAAAAAAATAATACATGGTCTACATAGCCTAAGGTCTGGATAGTAAAATGTGGTGCAAAGTAGGCCTCAGAGACTGAAAAAGTTTGTACAGCTTTATTCATGGGGAGAGGATGGCGTTGCATGGAGAGTACTGGATGCAAATCGTGACGTGACGAACAGAAAAGGGCGGGGGATGATTCTCTACGAAAGGAATCTAACGAGTGCATGGCATGGCTGGTTAGCACAGACAGGACTTTAACTTTGCTGCTTTCTCTTCAAAGCCTCCACCAGGTCGTTTTTAAGAGCTTCTTGTTTTGATTTGTCTGCAAAAGTCTGCACAGACCTGTGGGGAAGAAGGAAAGGAGGGTCAGAGGCAGCGCAGGGGAGGGAAGGGTCGGGAGCAGTCCTGGGAGTCGGGAGGAAGGAGAAGCCCCTCAGCCCAGGCTCAGCTCTGCCTGCTGGACCCCGGGAAGCAGAAGGCGCCGTGAACACTCAGTTGAGACACAAAGCAAAACTCCCTCTGGCAAGGACGGCACCGAAGGCTTCCCCAGCAGCTCCGCTCAGCCCCGGCTGCCGGAGGGAGACTCCCACCGTTTGTGTTACAGACTGGAAGAAGCCCAGCGTCCCACCAGCGAAGGGGTTAGCGCTCCTGCTCCCCCAAAGGCCAGAGAAAATCCAGCCCCACCCAGGAGAAGGGCCGGGCTGGCAGCTCTGACCCTTCTGCAGGACCGTTCACCCAGGCTCGCCTCGGAACCTCCCGCCAGCCTGTGCAGGTGGGAAAAGCACCAGAGGTTCTGGTCCCAAATTTGCCTTTTTTTGTACCTTCCCTAAGGAATGAGTGATCAAAGCAGCTGAAGAAGAACAGAGATACTGTCACAAGGTTATTGCAGGGCTTCCTTTTGTCTGAAAGGACACAGGAAAAGCTCCACCTTTCAGGAATCACCTCTGATTCGGTGCCCTGGGAGATGCCTGTGGAGGAACCTCTGGTTTCAATGAGACAGTAAGAAAATTCCACTTTTAAAAAGGCTCCTCTTAAATAAATTGATAGAATGGGTTCTATCAAGAACCAGACTTTTCCAGACTGGTTACCACAGAGAAGTGGTGGGATCCAGCTGGGTAGGATTTCTCCCCACCTAAACCACATCTCACAGTCTTTACAGACCTGGGATAGAGGAAGATTTCCCTGTCCATGGCAGGAGGTTGGAATTGGATGAGCTTTAAGGGCCCTTCCAACCCAAACCAGCCTGGGAGTCTGTGATCCAGAGCCACCTCCTTTTCCCTGGTTGCTGTCTCCTATAAACAAGGCTGCCCTTAGTGGTGGTGATTTTCCTACCATTTCTGTAACAGTATTTCCATTCCTTTGTCTCTGGAGACTTCTGCTGCTTTAATAAAAACATTTACATTTCTATTTGCATTTGTCACAGGCTGAAGAAGTGGTTCTTGGCCACTGTCAACAAATAGTGAGTTTCCCCCTTCGTCAGCTGAATGTGTTTGAACCAACACCTGTAACTGGTTAGGGACGGGAGTGGGAGGTTAAGCTGGCCCAGGTTAGTCACTGCCGTGCACCCCTGAGCTCCAGAGCAAACGAGAGCACTGCACCAAATCCCTTTGGAGGCTGTGCAGAGCACAAGCAAGTGGAGGCTGGCAATGTTTGAGTGAGCCTGAGCAGGACTGCGTCCCAAGCTCCAAGGAAATTCCAAATCCACCGGGCTCGTGGGGATGGGCGTGTGGGCACGTTTACTCTGAAGTCATGGGAGGCACCAGTCTTTATTTTTTTGTGAGACTCCCAAGATTTCATTCTACAGGGAGGACACTCCAGTGGATTACAGGCATTTCTTCATGGAAGTGGTGCAGCACTGGTGTAAAAAACTGCTGGTGCCCAAGGGACAGAGTCCCAGGGCTTCTGGATCGAATCAGCCCAATCCAAGCCCACTCCAGGCACGGGACCACGTGCTCCTTTCCTGCTCCCAAGCCAGAGTGCAAAGTGGTAAATCCTGCCAGGGCTCCGAGCGTGAGCTTTCCACGGGGAGGAGCTGACAGGTCAAACAAGAACCACAGCGTTCAGTGGCCGCTGGAGAAGGACCCGGGGGTGCCTGGGCTGCTCCGCCTGCGGGATTAGGGGTTAGTTCTTCCCGTTACCATGCAGGGCTGGGCTGGTGAGTCCTGGTTTAGTGCTGGCTCACACCTCACAGGCAGCGAGGGTACCTGGATTGGTTTAGTTATCAGGCTGGATGTAGATCTGGCGCTGGGTCAACACTTGAGAAAGTTCCCTCTGCAACTGCTTATACTTTTGGTTGTCGGGAATAGCATCGATAGATCTACAGAGAGCAGTGGGAAACCAGGGAGCAAACAGGAAAAGAACAGTCAGAAGAACTCGGTAGCACAGAGCTGGGGCTCTGGGAACCACCAGGGAGGAGAAGGGGACACAGCTGAGAGGAGCAGGGAGAGGCTGGAGGAGCCGGGTGTTTCCATCACGAGCTGCACACAGGGCCAGGACTCAGACTGAGCAACGGGGAGACACAGCAGAGATTCAGCCACAACAGCTCAAGGCAACGTTCACAAGAGGATGATTCCATAACAGATTCCCTCTGATGTTAATCAACACTTCCTGGCTAAACCCTGCTCAGCAAAAAGCAAACTGAAGCTGTTCTGAGCTGGGCTTGGGGCAGAACCCAGAGCAGCAGAACCCAGAACCCCTCTCACAGGTCCTGCTGCTCCCTCTGCCCACACAGCAGCACAAATATTTAATTAACATCATTTATCTCTCTTTTCCCACATCTCAGTGTGTGAGGGAAGAGCAGAGCATTTATTTGTGCCCTTTGGTTATTCTACATTACCACACTGTGCTGGGAGGTCTCTCTGCAGTTTAAAATGAAGTGATTTGGCATCACAGTTCTGGACTTTCCTCTGTGAGCATGAGAATTACCAGCTTGGGATTTCCACGCCCAATTCCTGTCCAGGAATGAGCAGGGGCTGAAAAGTACAGCACAGTTTCCCTGCAGAAAGGCACAGGGAATTGAATCTCTTCTCACACACTTTGTTCTGACCAGTGGTGTTGAGAGAAAGGCAGAACTTGAAACAAAGTCTAAATGCCACAAACCACTCATGTCATGACTTAATTCTGGGACAGTTTTTAAGGACAGTAGAAAGAGAAGACAGAATTTAAGTTCAGCTCGCAGGACTGTGAAGAATAAAACTAATGAAAAATAAACTGAAAATACAAGTATTAGTTGGGCTGTTTTGCTCCTGGGGAGGGAACAAGGGATTAAAACATTACTTCAAATTTCTGCAGTCGAAGAGTTCCCTTAACTCCACACCACAAATATTGTCCCAAAGCACAGGGAGGGGAAACAAAAGCAGCTCAAGGCTGGGGTGGCACCACAGGGATGTGAAGAGTCCCCCACCCACTGCAGTTCCCTTACCTCAGCCCATTAACGATGTCCTTTGTTTTTCCAAAATAAATCTCATTCAGTGTACTTCTGATTTTGTTTTCCATGTCCTGAAAAAAACCAAACAAACCCACAGCAGCTCTTTAACCACCTCAGCTGTTTGCAGGGAAGGTGCAGCACCAGTGTCCCTGTGACCCCAACACCCGGAGCACTCCCAGCACCCAGATTCCCACCAAACCCAGTGCTGTGCCCCCACCACAGCAAGCAGGGCTTTGCTCCTGCTCTCTCCTCCCAGTCCATCCCTCCGGGCTCTGGGACCTCTCTGCACCACGAGAGGGCAGCTCCACTCCAGCTCTGCACGTTCTGCAGCAAAGGAAAATCCATCTCCCCCGAGCTTCCCGAGCAGGTCCCTGGCACTGGACGGACTCCAAGTGCCAAGTCAGTCCTTCAGGATAACCAAGAGTCCACAGTTCTGTGCTGAGGGGTGACTTTGAATTCTTGACTTGTTCTTTAAAGCTGCATGACAAGGCTCTGAGAGATCTTGTAACAAAGCAGCTTTATTTCATTACATCGCTTTCACTCAAAAAACCTAAAAAAGGGATCAAGAAGTAGCTGCCTTTCTTTAATTTCCCAGTTCCCTTAAAAATGCATCATAGTTGAGATTTCCTCCTTTCTTGGCTATAACAATCAGGGAAATCTGGAACACCTTCACTCAGGACAGTGCAGTGAAACAGCAAAGTGGTGCTGCACCTTCTGAGCAGCTCCAGTCCTCGTGCTGAGCTTCCAGGACTGAGAGCTGCCACAAAATCCAGCACTAAACCCAGTTCCAGAGGAAGCACTCGATACACACTGAACTTTCAGTCCAAGGGATACTGGTTTGTAGCAACCTGACTTGAAATAATTCTCTCCAAAAGTGGCTGCAAAAGCAAACTCAGGGGTAGGAGGTTGTTAATTAATGCTCAGAAAGGAACACCCGTTTTCCAGGGAGTCACTGCAGTCCTGAGCAGGAGATGAAGGACAGAGGGTGGGTTGGAAGTGATGGAGCCACCCCACGCTGAGAAACAACACGAGTGAGTTGTTTGTAAAGAAAAAAGCAACAAAACTCTGAGCTCTGGGACGTGGTTTGGGAGGAGAACCTGCACTCACCTCTACCAAGCGCCCGATATTGGCTATGTGTGGAGAGGAGTCACTCACAGTCTCATCCTTCTCCATCTGCAAAGGAAAGCACAGATCTGTCACGGGAAGTTCAGGGCAGGGCAGTGTCCAGCAGGGCTGGGAGCACTGGGTCTCTCCAACCCCAGGTGTGCAAACAGAGGAGAATGTGCTGAGAAACTCCCAGCAGCTGCCATGGGTACATGTGGATAACCAGGAATGGAAACAACCCCTGCTGCACACAGGCCCTGGAACAGCCACTCCCTGCCCACTGAGGGACAGCCAAGTGTCTTCTGCAGGAGAAATTCAGAACTGAACAACTCAAGTGTACAATACCACCAATGCCCTCAGTGCAGTACCTGAACAGGACACAGGTCCCTGGGCCAGGTGAGATCTTCTACCCCTGACATCAAAAAATGGGAGCTGGAGCTGCAGCCCCCGCTTGCTTTCACCTGACTGTGCCCCGTGGAACACCCACCCATCCCACAGCCCCCCATGCTCTGGGCTAAGGCAAAGTCCACCTTCCCCAGTTCTTGAGGTGAAAACTGTGGCCACGACACAGCCCAGCTGTTGAACAATGAACATCAGACCCAGAAACCTCAGCAAGATTTGCTGAGACAGCACAAAAACAAAACTGGGAGACAAATGTAGTGGGAAGAACAATCTTCAAAGAGTTTTACTAATCCCACTGAATTCTCTTATCCATCTGTTCCTATCCCTCCCTCAGGGCAGAGTTTAAAAATCTGGGCCAGCTACAGGTTTCTTCTAATAAGCCAAGTCTGTAACAGGCTTGGGGAAGCGTGTAATTTAGTTGGACCCCCAAGGCAAAAGATAACCTGGAAGAGGGGGAGAAAGAGCAGCAGGACGTTTAGTTTTGCCTTTGACTGTTTACATGGAATGGAGACACTGCCTGGAGAAGGGATCCAGCTGCAGTGCAGGGACAGTGCAAACCTGAGCTACACAAACACATCCACACAGGATGGGCACTTTTGGAACTGTGAGCAAACTGCCCAAATCTGGGGCATCTGGGAGCTGGCAGTGGGGCAGTCACTGCTATGGGCTCCCTGCTGTGCCTCCTCCACACCTGGACAGGCCCAGCTCCATGGTTCAGAAGCAGAATCTGAAAATAGAATTTTTTTTTTGAAAAACGTATATTATTACATCTCCATAAAAACTGCTGCCAGAAGGAAAACATTTTTATGTGCTCTGGAAGGCCAGATGTTATGAGAGGCTGTTTAATGGAGTGCAGAGTCAGGATCAGCCCTGTCCTACAAACAGTTGGGTTTTGTTGAGTTGTTGGGGTTTTTAAAGGTTCCTTCCTGTGGCTGGCACTGCACAGGCTCAAGCAGCAGGACTTTTGCTGCTTAAATAAAGGGGCTGATTTGCTCTGAGGGGAAATTCCCTCTGCAGGCTGATTTAAGGAGCAGCTCATCTTCCCCCTGTCACTCCGAACCCTCCTGCTGGGCCCAGCCTAACCCTGGGGTGAGCCCAGTCCCACTGCAGATCCAGGCCTGGCTCCCCCAGCATCTGCTCTGAGCCTGACTCCCAGGGAAGCTCTCTCCTCTGGGAGATCTCGAGGACTGCCTGGTCACTCTGGATGTTTCCTGCATGGAATAAAGCAGCTGTCTGGGCTTTCTGTAAACATTATTTGGAGGAATAATATAAAGAGGGACATTGAAGCTGGATAAACACTTTGTTTTGTCATAAGGTGCCTGAAAATACCAGGAAAGGTAGAAGGGAGCTCATCCCCTATTTTGCTCTGAAAAGCCAACAACACCCACAGCTGCTCTGGCCACGGAGCAAAGTGAAAATCCCTTTAATGAAACACAAACAGCAACGTGTGCCAAGGGCTCCCAAAGCCACAGGCAGTGGGCAGGCTGAAGGCTCCAGGTGGAAAATATGTGCAATTATTTGGATATCAGTAAGGCAAAATCTGGCCTGCCTCTCCAGCACATTTCAAACTCTAACCAATAAATGGAGGTTGAGATCTCTGCAGGGCTTGCAGTGCTGTAGAATCAGCTGAGAACTGACCCCGTTCCTTCAGGGAGATTTGCTCTCACCAGTGTAACCAAACACACCCCATTTCCTCTGCCAAAACTGCCCAGCCAAAACCATGAGCAAACCTGAGGATGCCACACGACCTTTACCTGCCACCTGTCCAGAGCTTCCCAACTCCTCCACTCCCTTTTCCTCAACTATTCCAGAACTGAACCTCGTGAAATCCTCACGGGACCTCAAAGCCCTTCCCACTCCATGGGCAGGGACATCTTCCCCTGTCTCAGGTGGCCCCGAGCCCCAGCCAACCTGGCCTGGGCCACTGCCAGGGATGGGGCAGCCACAGCTGCTCTGGACAGCCTGACAGGTGCCAGGGCCCCCCAGCCTCATGATGGGAGAGTGAGGCAAAATAATTCCCAGGACAAGCCCTGTCAGCACATCCCCGCTGTGCCCTGCACCAAACACTCAGCTGGTGATTAAAGAGACTCCAGGACACCAGGCAGCTGCTGAGGGGGAGCTCGAGGATCACAAGAAGATCCCACTAGTGGAAAACCAAAGTTACAACATCTGGAAGTCGGTGGGATGGGCCTTGCCATGAAAGCTGCCCTTAATGGAAATGGATGAGTCTCCTAATTGCCCAGCACGGGGATTTCCCTGTGATGATAAATGGCAGAAGGGCTCTGCTGGGGTTTCTCTGAGCAGCAGCAGATCCCAGGGATTGCTGTTTGCACAGCCCAGCCTTCATCCAGCTCTGCAAAATCTTCTGCCCTCGCTAGGGAGTGTTCCAAGTTCAAAAATCAATGTCTGTGTTACTTTAATCCCAAATCTTAGGCCTCACTTCCCTATGACTTTACATCATCTCCTTCCCACATCTCCAAATGTAAATAAACCACAGGTTTGGGGCCAACTTCTTTCTCAGCAAACTCACTTCCTCAGGGCTCGTCCTGGCTCAGGAAACACACACAGGTTCTTTGTGCACAGGGACATCTCAGCAAGGCACCTGCTCGTCCTCTTGGAAGGAGGGGCTGCACAAACCCATCCAGCAAAGTGCAGTGCTGACTGTTTGCCAGCAAAGGGGAAGCCTTGACATCTCCTCTGCACTGAGTGGAACAGGATCACAGCTGCTCCTCCCCTACTTGAAGTGCAGCCTAACAAAGCCCCCAGGGCTGCCCAGAGCCACAAGAGACTCCAAGGCACCCAGCAGGGACAGAGCCCAGAGCTGCCAGGAAATCATCTGCCAAACATCTGCTTCAGTCAGGAGGGCTGGCAGGTACCTGCAAGGCAACTGAAAAGCTGCTGGCACGTTTTGTTTCCCTGCAAGTCCTGCTCCCTGTGTGCTCTCTGGCAGGATTGATGCAGAACATTTACTGCTAAAAATTCCAGCCAAAGCCCCCTGGGCCAAGGAGAGGCTGTGCCCTAGAGAGGCACTGCTGCAGCCAGAACCTAATGAAGGGCCCAGTGGGAAGATGTCACTTCAAGTCTTCAGGGCAGCACTACAGCCCATGGACCCCATGTGCCTGGAGCTGGCTAAGAACTGACTCATCCTCTCAGGGTGAGTTAACACATGCACATGTACAAGGCAATTCTGAATACAGATAAATGATATAAAGGAATGTATATGACAACACACAGGGGTTTGTGTTGCACACTCCTGTGTGTGTATAAACCCCCATTTCTCTACTGGATTAGAAAAGAATCCAAAATTCTGTAACTGAACTGATAATGCAAAAGCCTGAAATCCCCAAATCCACCAAGTAAAGTAAATTAAAGCTACACCAAGGACAGTTTTCAACTTCCCAAAATGGCTGAATCCTCTGTCTCCCCTTTTCCTCATTCTGCCCACTAACAAATGTAAAATGTTTGTTTCCTCCTAGAAACAGAGACAACTCATATTGGAGCAGATGAAAAACTGCACTGGGGAAACCAAGGAAAAGTAGTTTGGGGCATTGGGAGAGAGAAGTCAACTCCCAGGGTATGAAATAAAACAGACACAGGCCAGGGATGTGACCTCTGAGTAGCATCTACCTCCAAGGCACCAGCACATGGCCCCAGGGCAGCTGCAAGAACACTCCAAGGGAATCCCAGAATCCTGGAATGGTTTGAGTTGGAAAACTCAAACTGGTTGGAAACCTGTCCAGTGCCACCCTGTCCTGGGCTGGACACCTTCCAGTGCCCCAGGCTGCTCCAGGACCTGTCCAGCCTGGCCTTGGACACTTTCAGGGATCCAGGGGCAGCCACAGCAACAGACTCAGTGTCTTGAGAGAGAGGAACAAAATCCTTCTCAAAAATTCAGTGCAGCAGGAGCCTTGCAGCAACAAGTCTGGGGATATTCAACAAAGGCACAGTTTTGCCAAAAGGTCTGACAGAGGCAACAAAAGCCCCTGTTTGTGTGGGGTGCAGGGCAATGATCCCTCACCTCTAGGAAGTGACTGCAGAGAACAGCTATTTCTGGACCCTCAGTCCAGCTCCAAGCTCAGCTGCATCACGTGGCATTCCCTGAGCTCTTCCTTTGGCCTGTTCCTGGCCACCAAGTTAATCACTCCTTCAGCACTCAGAAAATACCCCATTTGCAGCCACGAGGCCAAACTGGTTCCAGAGTAATGGCTCTCACCAGACTTCCCTTTCCAAGCACTCAGAAGCTGCTCTGCCATCAGGTTGCTGGCCAGGATATGACCAAGCTTGTGAACACTTCAAAAGCTTCCTCTCAAACACAAGGACATCTGCTATGCTCATTTTAGGATCAAAGCTGGTCAAGCAGCTTAAATGCTGAGTTGACCAAAACCAGGTAAATTTACCATGTATAAAGCTTTTTCAAAATATTTCTGATATTGTCAAGGAGAAACTGTCACATGCCATTCAAGAGGTAACTAAAGCCAACTCTTGGTGGCTCAGTTTGCTGCAGGCTGTATAAAGGGCTGATCAAAAAAGGAGAAGGAAAACTTGCAGTCCTTGGGTGATGTGGCAAACTGGATTTAGAGCAAGGTCCAAGCCTTGCACTCAGGAGTTTGGTCCAGCTGCAGGTAAATTTACAGCTGGGGACACACAGCACACCTCAAAACAGTGTGGAGAGTGCAGTTTTCTGCAGGATTCTGCCCCATCCACAGCCAGCAAACCCCAGGCTGGAGGGTGCCCCCAGCCCCAGTGCTGTGCAGGAGCTGTGCAGCCTCCCCCAGCACTGGAACCTGGCCCTGGCTCCACACACCACAGCTGAACCCACTGTTCTGCTGTTAAAACCACGACAGAAGCATGAATCTCCCCACTGGAGCTTTGAGAGGGGAAGTCAAACCAAGCAAGGCCCAGCAGCCCAGGCCAAGGTGTACTGAGGACACCCATTCTGCACAGGCCCTTGTTTTCCTTGGCAAAGCTCGTGCTCCAGAGGCCAAGGCCAGAGTCAAGCCCTTGGCCTGCACTTCACAGCTCTGATTTACAGCATCAGCAAGGCCTGTGATTAAATATTTGTCCGGGTCACCATAACTCGGGTGTAATTACTACAGAAAGAGTCAAAAAAAAGGCTCAAAACTGTCTCCAGATGCCTTTTTCCTTCAGCTGCTTTTCCATCAGCTTCTTCAACATCAACAATGTGGAAAGAAAAATCACCCAGGCTGGGTGAGCTGTGCAACACTGACCCAATTTCAGTCCCTCCATGCAATCCCAGACCCTCCTTGCCTTCACCTGGCTCAAACCTGTACAAAACCATGAGGTTTTTAACAGAGTCTGCATTGTCCTTTGTATGGAAAGCCCCGGTCTGCCCTGGGAAGGCTCATAAAGGAGTTTCAGCTGCTGCCAATCTCTCCAGTCACTCATGACCTTACAATGTGCCTCCTGTCCTCCAGAGTTTATTACTCTGCTCCAGTCACTGACTTCCACAGCCCAGAGCAACCCCAGTTCATCAGCAGGGACACAGAAGCCTCTGGCAGGTGGTGGGGCAGAAGCAGCCTCATCCAAGGAGTCCAGTTCAGCAGATCCGGCCTGTCAGGGACTCAGCAGCACTGCTGAGATCAGTGCTGGCACCTTCCTGGTGCAAACCAGCTCCCAGGAGGCACATTAATGCTGGCACAAAACCCCCACATGTTTAGCACAGATTTGTCTTATCTTTTTAGGAGATTTTTCAAAATCAGTGTCCTGGTACTGCAGGAAGAAAACACTAAAGGAAGATATGATATGAGTGATGTCCTCAAAAAAATACTCCAGTGACTGCAAAACACAGGTTTGTTCACAGTGGTTTAGCTGCCTTTTAAAGGAGAGACACAAGAAAAGAGGTCATCCTGTATTTTTATAATCCTGTTGGAATCTTTCAGTAAGAAAGTGGGCAAATATACAGATAAAAATATCTGTATATATCTGTGTATAAACATGCATGGAAGTATAAAAATTCAGGAATACCAAAAGACAAACTGAGACTTACAAGCAAGTCTAAACTCCTGCTGAATGTTTTGTATTTTTAATTGCAAGTTCCACTGTGTCAAGCACAGTTCAAGGGGCTTTCTGGTAATTACACACTGCATTCACCATTTCCCAACAGCAGCAGAATAGATGTTTATACAACACCTCACAAAACCCATTTTTTGTGCCCGACTGGGGCTGCTGGGTGTGAAGTGAGGGAAGGGCTGCCCAGTGGGCTGCACCCCCAGGACACAGCCATACCTGTCTGGTGAGGCTCCCCCCCAGGTTCATGGTACCAGAGCCAGTTTTGTTGGTCTGCAGCCACAGCATCACTGTGGAGGTCAGCTTGTAATGGGCAGTGCGGCCACTGGACTTCTCCTGCAAGAGCAAGGCAGCACAGAAGGACAGAAGGTTAAAATCCCTCCTCCAGCCAAACGGGGGCTGGCCTGGCAGAGCCCACAAACAACAGGACAGGCCAATCTAACCCCACTCACACAGCACAGTCTCTTAAAGACAACGCTAAGTGTGCACATTCCTCGAATTTTCCAAAGCAAATCTAGCTAGAGCAATTTACCCTCCTATTACCTTGTTTTTATTACCTAATTAGTGATATTTATCTGTAGCCCTTTATGTTAAAAAACCCCCACATCTCAGGATCACATGCACAGAAAGTAACATACTTTCAATTCTTCTGGGATTCTTTTTGATTACAGCCCTGACTTATCTCTATCCAAATTGCTCCGGGGCATTTTCAAAAATTAACAGGGGAAAGAAGTTTACAGCCCTGACACAATATTGCATTGTTCAGTGGAACACCTGTGCTCCTTAATTGTCTGGAATTAACTGGGTTTTGTTTTCACTTGGGTGTATCAGCTGCCCCAGAGGCTGTACCTGAACCTCCACCACGTGGATGGAATCCCAGCATCCCTTAATCTTCTTTGATCCATCTCCAGCTTTCTTAATGAGGATCACCCCGGCAAAGCCATGATCCAGATCCCAGAGGTAGACAGAGGAGACTCCACCTTCAAAATACCTGCAGGATGCAATCCAAAGGCAAGTTAAAAGCAAGCAGGACCCAAGCCAGAGTCAGATATCAATAATAATAATCTCAAATAAGCAGAATTTCTAACTCCTAAACCAGGTTATTTTTTTCTTTCAAGACAGCACACTCTCACAGTCACACACCCAGAAACTGCAGTTCAAATCACTTCATAATGCACAGACTTTAATGACAAAACAAACGCACATTTCTCTGAAGGAGAATAAAGGTCTGGTAAGAACCGGAGCTATTTACAGATTTCTAGAGGACTTGAGCAAACAATTCTTCTGATTCCAATTACCTACAACAGCTGGTAAAAGCACAGGCTACAAAGTGGGCTGAGAGTAAGGCTTTATTTTATAATTTGATCTTCTTTTCCCCCTCTTTTCCCTCGCTATTGGCAAAGTCTGGAAGTTCTTTACAGCAAAGTTCACTAATTAAGACAAAAGGGAGCAAGTAAATAACTTTATGTTGCTGCCTCAAAAGTCTGTGTGAAGCTGACATTGATTTATTGCAAAGGGAGCTGAACTGAAACCAAGGATCTCGGAAATGTAGAGATGCTGCTGAGGTTTTCTTATTCCAGCATCAGATATGGGAAACCAGAGAAAATAAGCCAGACTGCCTCAATCTCAGGTGTCTGTAAAGCACACTCAGAAAACCAACAAAGCAATGGGATCTGTAGAGCCCCACTCCCTCTGGGTGACACTGGTGCAGATGGAAAATGCACTTTATAAAATAATGGTGAACAACCCAGGACTGTTGGAAGATGCACGAGGAGTAATTTTGTCTTCTAGAACACTGGAATTGCAACCCACAGCATTTTGCCCCTTCCACTCTCAAGTTCCCAAACAGCTGTAAGGAGGAGGAAGGAGAAGGGAATCACAAACACTTGTTCAAAGCACACAACTCTCACATCTCAGGGGCCACCATGGCACACAAGGACCATGGGAAAGAGGAGAGGCAACTTCATCAACAACACAAAATGTTGGTAGTCAGACTTTTCATTGCCTGCAGGAGGGCAAAATCTCATCACCCAAAGAAGGAGCTGCCAGGACTGACAGTCCCCCAGCAGAGAGGTCAGGCACATGAACCTGCTCTGTGTTTCTCTGGCTGTCCCACACACCTGGGAGTGACCACCCACTACTCTTCTGAGAGAGAGGAAATCATCCCTCATGGCCAACATGAAACAGTTATTGAACCTTCCCCCCTCTGTGCTCCCCTCCTGCCCAACCAGGGGCCTTCCACGAGTGAATGGTGCCTGAAGTCCATTTGCTGCAGTTTGGTGCACTGTGGATTAAAGCACAGTAACCCACCCCTGCCAACAGTCAGGAGAACAGATCCCAGGAACTGAATGCCAGTGACACCTTCAGCACATTCTCTGCACTCCCAGACCAGCTCAGGATGTTCCAAGAGGGCAGAGCCACCAAAGAGCCCCAATTCCCTTTAACTGCAGGCATCCAAGCCTGCACCCAAACCAATGCTGCCCTCAGGAGGGGTAAACAATTTCCTGTTAACTCACCACAGCCTTTGATTTTTAATGGGTGGCTCTGCCTCTCCTCACCAAGCTCAGCCTGGGCAGTCCAGGACCCACTGTCCTGTGGCACTGAAAAAGCCAAGCCCTTTGCTGCCCAGCCATGCTGAAGCCAGGCTTCCAGCAGGCAGCTTCAACCTAACAAACCAACAAACACCCTTTTTATATCCCCTGGGGAATTCACAAATGGATTTTGGTTAATGCAGTTAATGGGAATTCCAGTCCTGCAGTGAACCTCAGCTCCAACCTAACTGACCCTTCCTTCGGCAGTGGGAATCAAAGGCAGAGAGAAGCAGTTACTGTCCCTTCTCAGAGTCAGATTGCTTAAAAATATATATATAATATATTCTTTTTCACATAGAGAATCAGTGAATTCACTCAAAATGAACTGGCAGGCACTGAGAACATTACACTGTGCACAGACAGTTTCCCCATTACCCACTTTACGACCTTGCTACGAGCATGAAACATTAATTAAGAGAGGGACCGAAACAAGGTTTTGGGAAATTTATTCTTACCTACTGTACTTTGATCCTAATGACATGAAACAGGAAAAAAATAATTTTTATGTGGTTCACCTTTATGAGATTTTACATAAAGGCTTTTGTGGGTATTTTAAGAATGTGCTAAAATGTTGTCTGAAACCACATAAAACCATGTGAAGAACCTCCCGCCAGAACCAACAGCGCACACATGGAAACGCTTTGACTGCCTTTGGAGATCTAATGAATCAAATATAGTATTAATATTGTTTTAAATACCAACATGCTATTTCAATAAAGCTGCTTTGCCATGGCCAGGCCCAGGATCTGCAGACTGGAACAACAATGCCAGCGATTGAATCCAAGGCACGCCAGGATATACATTATCCAAAGGCTGCTCTGTGCTCCAGCCCTGCAGAACTGCTCCAAAATCCCCTCCTGTCACACAGCACTGATCACCACCCTGCATTTCACACAGCACTGAAGTGGGATTTCTGAACCCAGGAAAGGCACAGCTGGAGAGGGGAACGTTCCTTGGAACCTGCTGGGGGTTTTTAAGAAAAATAAAGAGGTGCCACAGGCTAATTGGTCCATAATAGAAAATGGGATGACAGATTGGGAGGAATTTAAATTGACATTCATGGACTTGGATTTGCTGCAGGAAGGCTGGGCTTCCTCCAAGAAACCCCTTCAGCATGGACTGACATGCAGCATATACTAAAACCCAAGCAGGAGAGGAAGCTTGGAAGAGACACAGCTTGGAAAAGGCTCCAGGAAGGCATAAACTGGGATCTTCTCTGTTAAAGAAATGGATGGGCAAGGCAGAACACAGGCCCAAAGTCACATGCAGTAGTTGCAGCAGAGCACTGAAACTCCTGGATGGAACATCTCTTTCCTTGGTGGCCTGTTCTGCATGTCCCTGGCCCTGATCCCCTTGCACAGCTGTGGCTGGAAAAGGCAACCTGTCTTCTCTGGAAGCTGGAATCACAGAAATCTCAGGGCTGGAAAAGCCCTTTGGGGTCATCAAGTCCAACCATCAGCCCAGCAACACATTCAGCACTAACCTCAAGAGCCACATCCACAGGTTTCTTGAACTCCTCCAGGGGTGGTGACTCCACCACTGCCCTGGACAGCCTTTCCAATGCTTTACAACCCTCTCCCTGAACATTTTTCCTAATATCCAACTTAAATCTCCCCTGGTACAACCTCAGGTAGTTTCCTCTTGTCATCCAGGAGAAGAAACTGACCCCTACCTGGCTACAACTGCCCTCTCCCAAAGCATCCAAGCAACCAGCAGATGCTTTTGGGATGTTCAGGAGACCTAAAGGAGGAGGAATTCATATTGTGGTACCTCAGGAACACCCTCAAGGGATAAACCCTTCTCAAAGGACAGCTTCAGAGCAAAGCAATCCCTGCTCTCTGCCTAAGGACACCGATCAATCCAGAGTGCTTCAGTCCAGGTCAACCAGGGGATTGATTTACTTTACCTACAGACAAAAGTTTGTTATAAAACAATGAAAAATCATCAGTTTATGGCTGTCATATCCCTTAATGAACAACCAAAACACTGCTAAATATCACAGTTGGGTTCAGTTGGAAGGACCTTCAAAGATCATCTAGACCAAGTGACATCCCTGTCCCTGGAGAGGACAGCCAGTGTTCTGTCTCTGGGAAAACAACTTTTTATAAGGCTGCCCAGGAAGGTGACTAAAAGGCATGAGGCCCAAAGTAATCATTCATTCTCTTTACAGAATTCAGAACAGCAGTTCACTCAAAATCAATTATAGTTTTTATGTCATGATCAAACACCGAGTTTTTATATCCGTTACTCATCAACCACAGAACTCCTGGAAAAAGCTGTTTTATACAAAAAATGTCACACTTAAGACTGACCTACTTTACAAATGCAAGAATAAAAGAAAATATTTAAGCTAAGAGTGATCCAAAGCTTTATGAAGTGTTTGAAGTTGAAGCGGGTGGAGACACAGGATGGAAACTTGTCTAAGGAGCCGGAGCTGTACCCATGAAATAGAGGCTGTGGCCAGAACAAAGCCGTAACTTCAAGAGGGATGTGATAGGGGAGGAAATCCCCCAGCTTCCAGCACAGCCCTTGAGAAAGGGGAGCAGATTAATCACTTTGCTTTTCCACTGAAGGACAGCTCAGAAAGGCCCCATGGCCCTCCTGATAACGTTCAGCTCCTCCAAGCCTCACCAATGGATCTGGACCTGTGCAGAGAAAATGACTTTCCACCACACAGCAATAAAAGCAAGCTCTGCCTTTCAATTACACCTCAGAACCAAATCACTCATCCATAAAAACATTTGTGTATTTTCCAGTAAGAAGCTGAGAGCCAGAGACAAAAAGTCTGTGCCTTATGGCTCTCCCAACCTCCTGATGCCAAAGCACCAACACCTGGAACCTCAGCCTGGCCCTGCAAACCTTCCAAAGGCTTGCACAGGGTTTCAAACTGGCTCATTTAAAGCAAAAAAAAAATATTTTCTTTTATTCCCTAAAGGTCACATAATTATTTCTTCCAGCTACAGAAGTTCAGCATAGAAAGGGAAATGTCTCCAGCTATTTAGATCAACAGACTGCTGAGAAAACTGGCATTTAAAAATCCTACCCCAAAGGAAAATATTCAGCATTCAGCTACACATGTTTTTACCAGAGTGACAATGACTAAAGTCACAGCATGAGCAGCTGGTGTCTTGCAGCAACCCAAACCATTTCCTAAATGCTGAGGTGAGGGAGCAGACATTCCAGCTCTTCTGGAACAAGACTGCAGTGGCAAGTGACATGGCACAACTCCCACCGAGTCCTTCCCCTGGCTCCTCAAACCACCGCAGGAACTGCAACAGAAATATGAGAGAAGTGGCAAATTTGAGCAACCCACCTTCCACCAAACCCAAAGCATTGCTCAGGTGTTCAAAAATCCCCTGCAATCTCACACCTCAAGCTGGAGGAGGAACAAATTCTTCAGGAGATCAGCTGTCCCTAAGTAACTGTTGCCTCCATCCAGCTGTGGAGTGAGGAGGCTCGGGAGCCTGGTCTTTAACGAAAGGACAGGCTGGTACCAGGAGCGAGCCAGGATGCGACACTTCTGCCACTGCTGTGAGTCCAGATGATCTGCAGCTCCTCCCTCCTTCCCTGGCCCCAGGAGCACAACTGTGGAACACTTTCACAATCTCCCCCAGAGACTTAAAATGAAGAAGTTAAAATGTCTGTGCACAGCCCAGGGGTTTTGCACCCCACTTGATGAACTCAGCCCAAATTATGCTTGGGGGCTCTGTACAGGTATTTTACAGGAATTCTTTCCAGCATACACAGGTGCAAAAATCCCTGGAGCAAACATACCAATCCAGTTAGGTATGTGTAACTTCAGTGCCAGTTGTACTTAAAAGCACACATCTGGACCACGGTGGGATGACTCAAGCTGCTCAGCAGAGCTGTGAAGTGCAGGAACTCTGCAAGGAAGGAAAACAGTACCCAAACAATGGGATCCTGAAGGCTGAAAGTCTCCCAGAACCTCACAATTTGTGCCTTCTAGCATCTTTCAGTATTTAATAAAAACCGTGTACTGCTCACATTTCCCTTCCCATTCGATGGCTCTGGGCAGACGGAAAGTAATGAGCAAATCCCTCTGGAGAAGTCACCTGGAAAGAGTTCCATCAGCCACCTCAGGAGCAGGCAAGGGGGCTCTCTGGAACGTGTCCAAACGAGGGACTGCTTCATTAACACTGGGAAGCTCTAACTGCTTCCAAAGCCTTCGCCCGTGGCCATCTCTGGGCAGCACAGACACTGCTTCAGCCACCCCCAGTCTGCCACATTCCACTCTCTGCCAGCTGAAATCCAAGCATGGATAGGAGGGGAAGAGACAGCAGAAATCTTTAGAGGCTGCAGATTTCACGGGACATCAACTCTTCTAACAGAAGAATTCTACTCCAGATCTGCCACCAGAAGGCTGCTGTCGTTTAAGTCACTCTGTCTTCAAATTCCATCATTAAAACACTGTACATTTGTTAGGGCATGAGGTAAATCTCTGTCCATACAACATAATATATTATTAGAGACAACCAGTTCAAAAATTCTGGATCACAATAAAATGACAGTTTAAAATTTCACCTCATTTTTGAATGTAAGTAATTTTTTTCTAGGGCTTTAAAGCCTTCAGAGAGCAGTGTTTGAGGACAGTGCTACATCATCAATGCTGACCTCCTAATTCAAGTGTTCAGATTTTATGTAATCACAGAGAACCGTGGGAACCCAAGGGAAAAACTCCTCCTCCACCCAACATCTCCGATTCAGAAGATAAGAATGCAGTGTGTGCAGGGCTCCTCCAAAATGGAACTCCCAAAGAAACAAAATCAGATGAAAACCAATGGATTTCATTTTCCAGCATGACAGTACATTTAATTTCCCCCTCTTTTCTAAGAGGGCTCTCTGATCTGTGTAACATATATCAACAACTTCAATTTGAATTCTGCTCTGAGCACTGAGCTGTCCATGGGTGCACTGAGGAGGGGATCCCATCGCTGCTCTGTTTTCTACATCCAAATAATTTCCTTGGGAAAACAGCATGGCTGTAATTGTAAAAGCACACAGACATCAGAGCACAGAAAGTCCTGGTTTGGACCTGTCTGAGGGCCTTCATCTCACCCTTATCAGCCTGACCCCGAGGCAGTAATGTCCCCGATGACACCAAGCTGATGTCACACCCTGTGGTGCAGCAGAGAGATGCAGAGGCCGTTTCCTTAGTGCTGGGATGCACAACAAACCCATCTGGATTCAATCTGCAGGGCCCTGGCTGTGCAAGCCCCAGGAACTGCCATGCCCAGGAGAAAGCCAGCACAAAGGGCTGCAGCAGTAATGAGGAACAGGGAGCTGATGGCAATAAAGTCACTTCAAAGCTTTCCAGGGGTTTCGAGTTCAGGCAGACCAGGTTTGTATCTGAATGCAGACACGGGGCTCATAAAGGGCTCACGGCTGCCAAATCCCTTGGTGAGCTCCAACCACATCCAACCTGGCCTTGGACCCCTCTCCAGGGGTTGGGCATCCACAGTTTCTCTGGGTACCCCATGCCAGGGCAGGCTGTGCTCAAACCAACCCCCTTGTCACACCTCTTACATCTGTCCTTCACTTGGTGGGATCAGGGCTGTTCCATGCACAAAATACAGCAAAGTTGGTCAAACAGCTGAATGCAGCAGTTGCTACAAAGCCTGTGAGAAGTGCCAAGTATTTGGTGAGCCGGCCTGAACTCCACGGAGAGGCTCAGGCTCTGTCAGCCCAGGGAAGGAGATGCCAGATGACACCACAGCAGATCTCAGAAACAGCCACAGCCCAAGGGAAGCATTAATAGAGGTTTCCATTTTTTCTTATCAAGACAAGTGAACTAAGGCAGTGCCAGAGGTGGTTCAAGCACACAATCCAAAATAAACTAGGAAAATGGCTAAAAAAAACAGCTAAAAAAGGTAAAACTATCCAGCAGTTTACAGGATCTGGTACAGATGATGGCACAGATCAGCCAAAATGAGACATCCCTGAAGCTCAGCAAAGCCAGGCTGTTCCATCAGATTCAACACAGTAATAAAAATAAAAACCACAGTCAGCCCTGAGCACTCTAAAACTGAAAGGGCAAACTCATCTGTCACTGGACCTCACTGCTGTACCTGACCGAGCTCCAGCACAAGGCTCCTCACCCTACACATTCCTGAGGCTCCTGGAGCAGGAACTCCTCAGCCTTTCCTCCTGCAGAGCACAGGAAGGCAGTGGATGCTCAGCTGGCTGCAAAGAACCCCTCAGTTCTATCCACAGGACAGAAATCCCCATGCTGCAAAGAGCATGGCTGGGCTGCCACCCTCGGCACTGCTAACACCATCTGAAACTGGAATAACTTCTGGACCAGATTCCAATCAAAATTCAATAATAAAAGGATTACACACAACAAAGACATTTCAGAGGTCAATCCTCTCCCAGACCTCCTTCCACTCCTACCAAATTCCTGGTCCAGAGCTCTAATATAACAAACTGAAAATGGATCAACATCAAAACACAGACAGAAGCAGAAGTTCAAAAGGTTTCACTGCTCGCTGAGGGAACTCAAAACCTTAATCAATACAAACATTTTCAGGAGCAGAATTATTAAGATGATGTTTTATCTTTTTTTAAAGCTGTTAAAAATCAAAAGGACCAATAAATCAAATTTAAGCTGAGGAAAAAGGAGGAATAGCTTTCTAAGTGTATGTCAGTCACCAAACCAGTCCAAAGTTGCCAAAACTCATCCTGTTTGCTGACAGATCAGCAGCATCCTTCCCAGGGGAGGTCTATTTAATCACTTCAGAAATTATTTCTTCCAGACAACAAAGAGACATTAGATTACTTAATTAAAGCCCTGATTATCTCCAACCCAAAACAAGGGAAGGCAGAATCTAAAATAGGGAGATTTAACCAGCTGCCCTGGTCCTCATTACGCTTTGATTTCAATCAAGCACACACACGTCAAGCAAAGGGCAATAAATTACAACCATGTGTTGGAAGAAATTATCTTCACCATATTGGAAGTGGAAAGCCAAGGCTCTAGCTGAGGGGTGTAAGATATTAGACTTGCATCTGGGAATAATAACCTACTGAACACAAACATACCAGGGCATTAGCTCCAGGCACTGTCGGAGTTAAACCTGGCAGCAGGAGATGGAAATGGAACAGTTGTTTTTTGGGAAAGTGACATGGATTTTGGTAAAACAGATAACCAAGAAATATGCTTGTTGTTTAACACAGAGAACAGAGAGGGAACTAAAACCTGGTGTAATTCCTCTTTAACTCAGATGCCTCCAGAAAGAAAAGGTGGGAAACTCCAGAGATGCTAAAGGTAGTTTGCACCAGAACAGCCACTTTAGGCCAACTCAGCACTGGCTCAGAGGCACTGGAGGTTCAGCAATATTGTTCTTCTCCAGCTTACATGATTTTATTACACACAATATTACAAGACTTTTCCAAACCTGTTTTCACACTAGTTACTCAGTGCATTGGCCACTAAGCTTTTGGGAACAAAATTAAATTTTAAGGTCCTCAGCAAGCAAATCTGACTGGATTATTTCACACAAACTGTTAAATCCATAACAGGCTGTTTCCCTCAAAACACCCACGACAGCAGGTGCCAACCCCTTGGGAAATGGCAAATACAATGCAGTGACTCACAGAACGTAGGTGGAGACTTACCACACCTGATGAAAGAGAAATCTAAAAAGGAAAGGTGTGTGGGCCAAATGGGACTGACACAAGGAAAAACTGAAGCAATCAGCAGTGCTGGGAGAGGCCCAAGATGAATTCTGTGAGATATCAGCACTTTCTGTGTTAAAGGTAAAATGGGAGCTGATCCAGGGGAGGTTTGGACCACATATGGAGAGCAGAGTGGGATGGAGATGCTCTCAGAAGTACCTGTTTATCTACAGATGCTGGAATGACCAGCATGAGGTGTATTTGGAAGCTCAGGAGTAAAGTGAGCCCCATCACAATAACTTTTGAGAGACCTCTCCCTGTGAGGAAAGGCTGGGAGAACTGGGATTGTTCAGCCTGGAGAAGAGAAGGCTCCAGAGTGACCTGACTGGGGCCTTCCAGTGCCTGAAGGAGCCAACAGGAAAGATGGAGAGAGACTTTGGACAAGGGCCTGGAGTGCCAGGACGAGGGGAAATGGCTTCCACTGCCAGAGGGCAGGGCTGGATGGGATACTGGGATGGAATTGCTCCCTGTGAGCACGGGGAGGCCCTGGCACAGACTGCCCAGAGAAGCTGTGGCTGCCCCTGGATCCTTTGGAAGTGTCCAAGGCCAGGCTGGACAGGGCCTGGAGCAATCTGGGATAGTGGAAGGTGTCCACAAAGCCACTACTTGCTCTGAAAAACCCAGCAGAAACTCTCATTCTAGGAATAAAATGCCTGAACAGCCCAGGAAATCCAGGCACTCTGGGATGTGGTGTTCCCTGTGAGTGCTGTGATTATTTCTGCATTCACTGTTACCTCTCTTCCATGAAACATTGACTGTGGTTACAGGGGCAGCTTGGAAACATTCTCTGCCCCAGAGGGACAGAACAGCCTCCCAGGGACTGCTGGCCAGGAGCTCATGTGTCAGATTTGAGGCTTCTCCCTCAGCACCATTTTCATCCTCTTCATCTGAAGCCACTGCACTTAAAGTGGTGTTTTTTAAGAGAGAATTTCTGAAGTATCAATTAGCCTGGTGTCCCCTGTGAAGGATCTGTGTGGGCACACAACCCCACCAGAGTGAACAGAAACCATGAAAGCCTCTGCAGGTCAACTCCAAATGTAGATTTTCTGCACACTCCCTGTTCCTGGAGAGTGAACCTGGAATAGATCTCGCCATCTAACAGAAACCAGAATTTCCACAAAAGATCCAGCCCTGAGGGCTGCCAGCACGCTTAGCTCTTTGATTAATACATCAAGGAGCCTGAAGTACTTCCCAGTGCTGGAACAGCTCTGCTGTCCCTGGCTCTGGAATTCAGAAGGACACTGGTAACTGGCCCAGGATGCCTCATGCCCTCCCTCCCCAGCCCCAGGAGCTGCCAGAGCAGCAAGGTAGTGACACCTCCTGGGCCAGACCCACTGCAGGCTTTACAGAGCGTTCCCAGTGTCAGCTCCCAGCTCCAGC
>VZRX01014611.1:59024-93404 GCA_013398075.1 Notiomystis cincta
CCCTGTCACGGCCATCTACTGCCATCCCTGCCACTGCCACCCCTGTCACTGCCACCCCTGTCACTGCCGCCCCTGTCACTGCCATCCACTGCCACCCCCTTCCCACTGCAGCCCTCCCCACGCAGCTCCAGCAACCCTCCAGGAGGAATTTGCTGCAGTCACTCCCAACCTGATGTGTTGGCAAGAGCAGCACTGAGAGAAGCTGGCAACTTGTTACCATCTCTGGATTCTCCCCCTCTGATCTCCAAGTAAAAATTAAGCTTCTGCTGTCAAAACACAAAAATCCAATTGTCTTATTCAGGAAACTGCAGAGCCCAACTACAAGAACAAACCTGTTTCTCTCCACATCTCTGTTGGAGGTAAAGTACAAATCCTGATTTCAAGCATGACGAACCCTTCACACACTGAGGTTAAGTTTCCTTAATTTTGCAAATTCTTTCCACAAATGCCACAACTTTTTTTCACTCTGCTCAGCCAAACATAAGCCACCTCTGTCCTCCTTTCCTCCCCCACTTCTGGGATCACAACAGGCACTGAAAAGTCCTGTGCTGGCACCTGTGCTCACAGTCTGCCCCGTCCTCCTGGCTGTGACAGGAGCGATCCCTCTGACCACATCCTGCCCATAAAACTTGCACTCAAAAACAGAAAGATGGAATTTGGAACAAGCTCACCTCTTTCTTCCACACAATACATGAGGACTGTTATATAAAGGTACTGCTGTACCCCATGCTGAGCAGGGCTCAGCGGATTCACCTCGGTCAGAGAAACCTGTCCTGTGCTTTCCTTCCAGCAAATTTGAGCTGTTTAAAGAAGTTATTGTATCCAGCCATGACTTCATGGTCATCTGAGCAGAGAGGGATTTAAAAAGACAACCTTGGTTCCATAAACCTCCTCATTTTCATCTCAGGGTATTAAAAATCTTGCTGGTCCTGGTCTGTTCTGCATCTAGGGAGTAACTGCAAACTTGGCTTTGCTGAATATGCAAAATTCCTTTCTTCCATTCAGTTCAGATACCAACAACAACTGTTACTTACAAGAGAAGTTGGAGAGCTATGAAAATAATGCATGAAAAGAAGTAAAAATTTGATACTTATAACAAAAGTGTGACACTTACACATTTGGACAGGCTACATTTACATCAAGGCACAGAATCCAGCAAGAAAAGTTCCTTTTAATGTGCTTCTGTCAGCACTGTAACGTGATGAACTACATCTAGGGCTCTGCTTTATCCCTGTGTTTGGGCAACAGGAATCAGCAATGAAGTTTGTTCACTTTTTACATGGTTTCTAGGCATCTCCATAAGAAAGGATCCCAGTAAAGAACTGGTTCATTTTGCTTTGCAACACTCACTTGCTGCTTAGTTTTAGCATCACCTTCCACCCTAGCACTGCTAGGAGACCAGAGTACAGAGGCCACAGCTGAACCTGATCACATCCCAGGGCTTTGGATGGAAGTGCAGAGCAGGACCAATACAGCTCCAATTTACAGAAAAAGCATTCAACTGCTAAGTCACCCAGACAGTTTCCTATTGCTGCTTTAAAAAAGCCACTGCCTAATCTACATTTATCTCACACGTGCTCTATTAATTCCTTTGTTTTACACTCCTTTAATGAGACAGGGCCTAAACCAGCATCCTGCAGCAGAAGTCCATTAATCCCTGTCCAGCTGCTGCATTTCAGCATTCAGTGCCTGTCATTTTACTGGAAGATGTGAGAGCTGCTGCTGTACACAGAGATTTTTTAAGAGTACAGGCTTGAGGGAATGGAAAATGCAGATGGTTTAAGACTGAACTTAGAGATCAAAGAGAAGCCAGGTCATGCCAGGACAGAGACAGCATCAATCTGTTAAAGGGGGAGGGAGGTGGGAAAGCACCTCAGCATCTGCCTTTGGCACCCGCTGACAGATCTGATCATGTCTGGCATCACAAACCCCAGTGCTGCCTCCCCCCGCCAGACACACAGACACACAGACAGACAGACAGACAGACAGGGCTCTGAGGGGAGGACTGACATACAAGTCTCTGTACTGGTCAAAGGCATTGTTGGCTTCCACCTCCAGCTTGCGCAGGCGAGCCGAGGGCATGGCACCGTCCTCCAGGGGAGGGTCGTACTTGTTGCTCCACGGTGACCTGGCAGGGAGACAAGGAAAGGCACAGTCAGATGAGGGGACAAGAAAAACAGACAGACAACAAGACACAGCCTGGCCATGGCCCCGAGGCTGCCAGAGCTCCAGGAGCGTTGAGACAGTGCTCCCAGGGATGCACAGGGAGGTATTTTTAGGGTGTCTGTGCAGGGCCGGGGTTGGCCTGGATGGTCCTTGGGGGTCCCTTCCAGCTCAGGAGATGCCATGGCTCTGAAAGGTTTCATATTGGTGGGTCTGAGCTCATTCAAAGATGCTGAACTTCCAAAAAAACCCAAAAGTGGCCAGAGCAATCTACCTGCAAGGACTGCACCCTCCACAGCCATTTCAAATGCTGGCAAAAGGGGACACAGCCCTCAGAACTCCCCTGGGAGCCACTCCCTGGCTTCAGGCTTCTCTATATATAAAAAAAACCCTCTTGGGTTTCAATCTGTTCCTTCTTACATACTCAAAAACAAGGCTTCAGCTGTTGTACATGAAATATTTAAAATTGTTTTCATGCAAATACAAATCGATCGTGTAGTTTATTTGGGATCTGACAGGGTTTGAGCCAACCACTGCTGGCTGTGATTAAGGTCCACGTTTTCCTCCACTATTCTCCTTTGAAATAAACTCTACCTTTAGTCTAACATTAGGAAAGCCTTTGAACAGTTTGAAGGATTTAACAGGGTTTGTAAAGCTGCAGGTTTTACTACAATTTCTGCAGGTGTGGAAGAGATTTTTGTGCTCTTAATGAAAGATTTGGTTTTAAAAGATTAATGGAACCCTTTGCCCATCTGCTTGAGGCTTTTATAACTCCCCTTCTGGAAACCTGCATTTTGCTTTTCATTTCCCCTTGGAGTAACCAACTTACCCATATCACTGCTGCCTTAAAGAAAAGCACCTGTAGCCTTTCTCTCCCCTTTCCCCACTCACTCTTCCCAGCCCCTGGCTGCAGAACCAGGTCCCAGCACTGGCCACAGGGAAAGGCTTTTTCTCAGCACCCTGTGTCACTCATTTCTCAGAAAGGCACCAGGGTCTGACACTTGTTTGATGCAAAGCACAAAGCCCAGGCTCTGCTTTGCTCCCTTCACTCCTGCCAACCACACCTGAGAGCAAAGGTGAGACCAGGAAAAGTGGAGTTGTTGTGTCCCATCCACCTGGAGCGATGTTTTCAGGTCATGGTTCTCATCTCAGTGCCCTGTCCAGTCCTGGCCCTTCCTCCAGAAAGGACATGGAGGGGCTGGAGTGTGTCCAGAGATGGGAACGGAGCTGGGAAGAGGCTGGAGCCCCAGGAAAGGCTGAGGGAGCTGGGAAAGGGGCTCAGCCCGGAGAAAAGGAGGCTCAGGGGGGACCTTGTGGCTCTGCACAACTCCCTGACAGGAGGGGGCAGCCAAGGGGTCGGGCTCTGCTCCCAGGGAACAGGGACAGGAGGAGAGGGAACGGCCTCAGGCTGGGCCGGGGGAGACTCAGTGTGGACATCAGGAGGACTTTCCATATGGAAAGGGTGGTCAGGCCTTGGCAGGGGCTGCCCAGGGAGGTTTGGAGTTCCCATCCCTGGAGGTGACCCTGATGTGACACACTCAGAGCTTTGGGCTGGGGATGAGGTGGGGATTGGGCACAGCTTGGACTCAATGGGCTGGGAGGGTTTTTCCAACCTCAGTGATTCTAGGATTTTGTGATTTTAAACAGCTGCTGAAAATGTGGTTGCTTTGGAGAAGAGTCAACAGCCACAGGATCCCAGAGTGGGTCAGGCTGGAAGGGCCCACAGTGGCTCATCTGGTGCCACTTCCCTGCTCCAGCAGGGTCAGCCCAGGGCACAGGGCACAGGATTGTGTCGGGATGGGTCTGGAACATCTCCAGGGAGGAAGATTCCACAGGCACTCTGGCAATGTGTCCCAGAATACTTAAAGAACTTCTTCCTCATGTTCAGGTGGATCTTGCTGGGATCAGTTCCTGCCTGTTCCTCTGGTGCCATTGGTGGGCCCCATGGAGCAGAGTCTGGGCCCTGCTCAGAGATCTCCTGCTCTGACAAACAGGGATGAGGTCCCTTCTCAGCTCTTTCTTCACTCCTTTACTTAAAATCTCTGAAATCTGGGAGATTCCCAAAAATTCCCCCTGGTGCTCCCAAATGGCCCAGCTACTGCAGAGGGTGAGCAGAGAACTCCTACAGAACCACGGTGAGATGCTCTGAGTGCAAACAGCAAACCTCTCCCAGTGGCTGCAGGAATGGGATCGAGGGGCAGCCCAGGAACAGACCTTTCCAGCCAGCAGCTTGTGGCATTTTCATCCCATTCCAGCTGGAGCCAGAAGTGGCTTTACCAACCAAAAACCTCCTAACACAGCTCTGTATTTTTTATTTTGGTGGAAATGCACTCACAACACATTTAAACACTTAACTGGAGGCTATTTGAAGAAAGACAGATGGACAAGCACTTAAATTTCAAAAGTCAGACCTCTAATTTCCCCAAAAGAGAATGGTTTGTGTTTCAGCTAACAGGTTTCAGTGTTGTTGGCCCCAAATTCCCCATAAGGATTCCATTTAACAGAGTGATCAAACACACTTCAAGTGGAAATGTATGGACAAAGTCAGGGACCTTGAAGTCTAATATTAAAAGAAAATAATTAACAAAAGCTCTGCCTTCATAATGTGGATTCCACGACTGTTTGATATCCTTCACAAACCTCTGTTATTCCAGGAGCACTCCCAGAAGTACCTGTGAGACTCTCACAAGCAGGATTTGATAATATGAAAAAAATTAAAATTATCAATTTATGAAGATCCAAGGAGACTCCTAAAATCCACCTTCTAGTTTTATGTTCAATATGGACCAAACCATGTCTGTCTAAATATAAGGAAAGACTAAAATGTGTTGGGATAAGCACTGGGATATTCACTTCCCACAGCAGCTTTTTTTCCAGGCAAATTCCCAGTCAAATTGTAAAGGCATTCAAAAAACCCAACCCTATAAACCAGGATTCCCAGTGAGAAAGTCTGACTGCCCAGCCCCACCGCTCCTGCTGAAGGAGAATGAGGCTCAGTTGCCCACGGAATGCTCTGAAATCCTTGGATTAGTGCTAAAAGAAATGCAATTAGCAACCTGCCCAATACAAAGAAAAGGTGTTTAGCTTGGAGTGCACAGGAACTGGGGATGCTGCTCCTTGCAGCCTGGGACTTCTAATGGAGCATGTGGTTCTGAAAAATGGCTGTGGAAATCTCAAAAGCTTTTAAGAGCCCAGGGAACTCCTCCTCGATCTCGGCCTAATTGATTAAATTAGTGTAAGAGCCACTTCCCAGTAACAACTGCAGATTTTATGAGGTATGAAGGAGTGTCTGGACACAGGCACAGAATGGGATTAACATGCACAGGGCAGTGCTGCTGGGGTTTCAAAGGCTTCTGCTGGAAGGAAAGAATTTACTTCATGAATCAGAGCTGGGACCAATCAATTCCAGAAGGAAGAATCACTTCAATCCAGAACGCCTGAATCAAAAGCCTTTTGAGCAGGATTCTTTCATGCCAGCAATTAACACATGGTGCCTGTTCTAGAGGAACAAATGAAAGAGCTTCTCTGAAACCTCATTACTTAATAAGTCCTGAAAATTTCAAACTGATTTTAAAAACCAAATTCCTCCTGCTTCCTTGTAAATGTTTAATACCTTCTCAGAAAGAGATAGAGCAAATTTCAGAGGCAAGAGTGGCACTGACCTTAGAGGAAGGGCTGTCATGTGCCCTAATTAAACACAGGGGGTTATTAGTGAGTGCACAATGTCCCATTACTGTCTAATCAGTGCCTTTGCAGCTCCCTGTGTCCCTGGTGATTGATGTCCACGTCAACAGCCTGAGCAGGATGCACAGGGGCTGCAGGGAACATCACAGCTTCAGGGAGAAGGCATCTCTTGAAAGATCCACAAGAAATTCAGGATCTAATCCCTCCTCCTGCATCTGCCACAGGGGCTGCAGCTGTGTGGGTACATCTCGTGGGGGGCAGAAGCTCTAAACCCCTCTTTCATCTACTAATTCAGAACTGATTAAATGAGTAGCTGCTAATATGGATCTGACCAGCTGGGGCACACAAAATTAAGGCAAAATGCTTTCAGAAGGCACCAGGCTCTTCTGTAGAAGGTTGGAATAGTTCTAAATATGAGATTAGTACCCTAAAGAGGGTGAGTGACACTCCACCTTCAGGTCCTGCTCACTTGTTGGCCCTCTGCATTAGGCTACGTTTTAAACAACTCATTAGGATTTACACTCAGCCACAATCCAGAGGCTCTGTCAAACTCTGCCCCCACTCTCATTCTCCATCTCCTCCTTCTAGGACAAAATTAATTTCAGCATGTTCTCTGTGTAAATCATCCCCACACAGATGTTCTTCACGTTAGAGAGGGACCTTTCCTGCACCTCAGAGCAGCTGGACCAATTCATCTCGAATCCTTTACAAGCTCACCTGCTTCTGCAGTGATGCCTGAGCCAAAGAAAATGATTTGTTAAAAAATATTTTCTGAAATTCCACTTTGAAACACAATTATTGAAACATTCTGGCCAGATGAATGTAAACCACTGTATCCAATCTACACAGAGCAAAGTGAGATTCTTACTGGAGATAATTCCAAGCTCTAAAATGTAAATTATGACACTGAAGCTACAGGGAGAGACAAGTGGAAGCCTCAGAATCATCCCCAGAAGCAGCAGGATGGCTGAGCTGGTAATTCAGGGCAGGAGATGAACGGGATCTTCACCTCCCAGCCCAGCACCTTTCGTTAAGAGGAAGAACAAAAGTGCTGCAAGAGTCACAAAGGTTTCTGGACTGGAAGCTCATGATTCTTAAATTAAATATCTGGAACTATGCCACTGTCACTGCAGCCAATAAGGAAAGCCAGGCAATGTGAGAAAGGGAGGGGATGATTAAAACATAAATTAAAAACATCATCCTAATGGCAAAGTAGGGGAAAAAACATTGAAAGAGAGACTGTGTTCAAAGTGGCAGCCAAAACACTGAAACCTGATTGTACCATTCCAGTATTACAGCCCCTCCTGCTTCAAAATTAATTATATTGTAATTACACAGAGCTTGTAGGGTTCAAATATTTTAATTGCTTTTGCCTACAGTCCTCAGAATAAATCAGCTATTTTGGTAGACAGGGATTCCTTTTCTTTGGTTAAAAAACTGGGCCAAGATTTTCAAACAGAACTAATGACACTGAGTCCAAAATCAGTCAGTTCCTTGCAAAAGTGCAAGAGCCTTTCCCAGCTGGCAAATCCACCCTGTTTTGTACAAGCAGAAGATGATTTTGTTTAAACCCGCTGCTTGCATCATCTCTTTTCTGTCATTATCCATTCCAGGGATTTTATAATCCACCACCTTGCAGTGGTCTAATTTCCTAGCACAGCCATTTCTGCTAAAGAACTGACTGGTTTTAATCCAGAACAGAAAACAAAGAGAAATACATCAGTCACCCCCTTTTGCAAGATAACAACAGCACAATTTGGTCTCTAAACATTAAAATTACAGATTTTTTTTTTTTTTTTTGGCTGAAAATAAGAAGGAGAAGGGCCTGCAGGAGCTGCACGTGGATGTCATTTACAGAGCACCAGCAGCCCTGGCTCTGGCTGAACTCACCTGTACGAGTCCCCATCTCTGTTGTAGTCACACAATAGATAATCTTTCCCTACCACCTTGTCTCGTGCAATCTTCAAGGGCTGATCCACAGAGGAGAGGAGATCTTCACACAGGCTCGGGACCTGCAGGGCGGGAGGGGAGACAGGGAGCACGGTAAGGTTAAACTGGCACCCCCAAGGGCAGATTTGGTTATTAACAGCCCACATCTGTCCCAAAGCCAAAACTCTTCAAGAAAAGCACTTCAGTTACAACACACCCCTATGCTCCCACCTCCAGTAATTTCAGATTTAATTACCAAACCACCGTTGTGGTCCAGCACTCTTCAATCCACACACGCTCCATATTCACTCCGTGCCAAGGAGTGACTGTCCAGGGCTGAGGGATAAAGGTAAATATTTACAGCAGAGTGGGAATGAGGGAGTTGCTGAAGGAATCTGCCATCCACAGGCTGGAGTGAGCTTTCCCAAGCTCCCACTCTGGGTCAAGCTGAGAGCAGTTTCCAGGCAGGTGGCCAAGCATGACCACGCTGGCTAAAGGGAATGAACGTGTCCGGGCACACGTCAGATCCAACACGCCCCCTGCATCCTCCACGGCTCTCCACAGACCCAGGACCCCAAGTGCCTCCCTGCCCTGCTCATGGAGAAAGACAAGCTCTGCTTCCAGCGTGGCAGAGGGGCCCTGCAGGGAGGTGAGGTCCACCCCCCCTGCACACACCAGGCAATGTGCAGCCCTGTGCCCAGTGCATCCCAGGGACCAGAGAACCATTCCCGCATTGCTGTCATTAAACAATCAGTGCATCGTGTGTTTCCTGCTGCAACAACAGTCCAGATTCCACTGCAGGAGGAGTGGACTGAAGCAAGATGTCCCTTCCCAACAACACAACAGCATCACAGGACAACTGGTAAGTTCTTGAATGGATTGGTAACGATGTGTTAATAAAATAAGAAAGAAATAAGCAGTGTGGAATCTCTTCTACATTTCACTCTGCTTCACAGAGATGAAAACCTGAGAACATGAGGACAAAAGGCAATCAAGGGCAAAATTAATCATGAAGTGATTAATTCCCAACTCATAAGAAATGAAAAAGGGAGGGAGGAATAAAGAAAACATGGAAATGTGCTTTCTTCTCTTCAATTCACTGATTCAGGGAATGGATTAGCATCATTTCAAAGCAAAGAAGCCTAGAGGAGAAAAAACAAATTTGGGATGCAACAGCCCCGAAACTATTTTAATGCACTAGATGGGACAGAAAGGATCAAACTGCCTGGAATAAAAACATTCCTAATCCCAAGTACAGGGCAGTAACAAACAGAGGATGACAGTCAGAGTGAGCAGGGACACATATAAACCAATGAGACTATGAAAGATTAAAAAAAAAATCCTAAATTGAAATGACAAAACAAACTGTGGCTGCTTCCTCCCTGGAAGTGTCCAAGGCCAGGCTGGACAGGGCTTGGCACAATGTGGGATAGTAGAAGGTGCCCTGCCCATGGCAGGGGGAAACTGGGTGAGCTTTAAGGTCCCTCCAACCCAAACCATTCCATGGCTCTACGATGTGACCAACGAGTGATGCAACACCTGACCCATACAATCAACCCTGAAACACACAAAAAATTAGAGGCAAACCAAGACATGGTTGGTAAAGTGCTGAAAAAGCTGAAATACTCATTTGAGTGTTTTTATTTTGGTCTCTACAGACTGTGATGGGGCCATGAGTGAGAGCTGCAGAGCCCAGACCAAGAGCAGGGCAGTCCAGGACTTAACCCAGCTCAGGGCTCTCGTGGGCGGGCGTCCTTGGGTACTGCAGACCTGGCTGAAGAGGCCTCAAAACCACAACACACTCCCTGGGTAAACAGAAGTGGACAAGAAGCAGCAGCTCTTAGGGACATCTTTGTCTGAGACCAGACAATCCAATACTTCCCAGAGCTGATGCAAATCAGCAGTGTGGTGGCACAAGGTAGTTGAAATAATGTATCTGTGTCTGTGAGCACATCTGGCTCCCCTCTCTCCCTTCCTTCTCTTCCCCATTAACCATTAATTTTGGGGTGACTCTTCAGGCTGACAGCAACTCAGTCTGCATCACCTTCAGATACAGCCTAGCCAGCCCAGCACTGGAGCTCAATCCAGAGGTGGCCAGTGGAACACATCCCTCCCCTCCTCTTGGCTGCTCCCCAGCCAGCAGCCCGCAGGCACAGAGAGATGTCCAGGAACAGACTCCTCACTCTGACCTGCCTTTAGGATGGGTAACAGAGATGAAAACACAACTGGGGGGGAAGTGGCTTTTTCCCAGCCTCTGTTTCCACTCTGTTTCTTTGGGAACAGCCTCCACTCCACGTGTGATTGCCTCGCTGTGCAATCCTTCAACCCCAAATGCTCACACAAAGCGTTCTCACAAGAAACCCCAAACCCGAGGCAGAGCTGATTCCCCTGAAGAAAAGCTGAATTTACAACCCTTATAAAAAACCCCACACAAGTAACTTTCAGATTTAACTTTCTTTTAAGAACAGCACATGCCTGGTGTGGGGTTTCTGCAAGGCTTAGAGCACAATCCCAGATTGACTAGAAGGAACTTGTAACCTATTGTTTTTTTAAGATGCAATCTATTGAACTAAACTTATCTGTGGGTGACTTGGTAACAAATATTCGTGAGCAGGGTCACTTTCCCAATTTCTGAGGGCTGTGGTTACTCCTACAGCCATAACAGTGACTGCATTATATCACACACTTACCAGAATATAATACTGCACTGTATTATAACCCCCTGTTGTAAAACAAGCTGTATCTCCCCTGTCTCCTTGGTACAGACACTCCACAGGACTTCAAGCAATCTATTCTTTTCCCCTTCTCCTCTTTCAGAATAAAACAGAAGAAAACCCACTCATCTGATTTGGAAATATTAGAAAATTCCTACAGTGTTTACAAAAAGAACAGATATTCCAGCTGATAGAACTACTCGTGTAATTCTGATTATTGGAAAAGCACCCAAGTGTGGCACAGTTACCCCAAGAACATAATTTTTATACCATTTATTACATCAACTGTACTTCCTAAGAATGAATTTACAATTTATGCACACTGCTCCTCCTCTTTACTCTTGAAAACTGCTGACAAGGCAAGGCAAAGGCAGTAATGTGAACAAGGTAATTTGCAGCTTTAAACACTTCAGCTTTATCTTCATGGGACTATGATTCCTTCTGAATTTAGATCCTTTGGATTCTTTTCCATGTCAGGTACTGAATCTTACTAAAATATTTCAATTACTGTTGGGCACATTCAGACTCTTGTAGGATTCAGTTTATCTTCTGATCCCAGCAAAGACAATTCTGCTTGGAAGGCAACTCATGCTCTGAGTTTTCAGCCTCAAACAGTGGATTTTCGTTGCTAATTTTTTTATTAAGCTTGTTCTATGTTAATTGAAGAGCCAAAATTCACCCAGGTGCCTGAGCACTTATCTACAGCAGTCATTACATGTGGAATTTTGACTTAAATGTAGAAACACAAGAATTAAGCCACTCCTCAGGCCAAACTGAAATGCCAAAGCAGTGATTTTGCTCCATTCATCACTGCACTATAAATAAATGTCACTGTGATGCAAACACTGGAGGAGGAGGTTGTTTTATAAGAAAAGACTGGGCTCCCATCATTTTTCTGACACGAGCTTTTCCCACTCTGAGCACTGGGAGGTCACATGCAGAACATAATCTGCACCTTGTATCTTCAGCTAAAGGCCAGCAGTAATGGCACTTGGCCCTCCTGCAGCCTTGTTCCCCCAGATCAGCTCCCAGCCACCTCTTCTGGTGGCTCTGGGTGCTCAGGAAGCCAGACCACCCTCAATGTAAACTGGAAAGCAAAAAAGGCTCTGTGGGGCTCAGCCTGGAAGGAACAGCAGCATCATTCAGCAGGAACAGGGCACGGTGTTTGGGGGGTATTTTTTTCCAAGGAGATACACAATGGATGTGTAGTGCAGAGGAAAGAAAACCTGAATGAGAAAGTGAGGGAAACGTGTTGAACAAGGATCCTGTTGTCCTGTGTAACCAAATTCTCCAGCAGAGCTGCCCAAGTATGTGGACAGTGTTTTAATTAAGGCAACTGCTCTGCTATCAAGACAAATAATCTCTTGTGCCAAAGTGGAAATCATACCCTTTTTGGAGTAGCTAAGCTCAATCATCCCTTCTGGACTCACTTATTGGTTCAAGGAGCTTATTAGCAATTAAACAATTGCTTCTGGATTATTTTTTAAAATATTTTTAAACAAGTATCTAAAAGAAATCCACAGAGGAAAGGGGAGTAATACCTCACTTCTTCATGTCTGACACACACTCTCCCATCCTTCCTTTGATCATGCTGAACTGCATCAAAGTCTGCACTTCCCACACTGAGGACAGACAATGTTTTGGCTCAGTAGCCACTCAAGTTGGGCACACCCAGGTGGCTGTTTTCCTCTACAGCCTTGACTGAAATGTACCACATCCACCACTGCAACAGCAACGTTCCTGGTGTATTCCATGTTTATTCAGTGGTCAGAATTACTGACCTCCACAGGAACCTTACACACTGGAAAACTATGCTAAATGCAGCAAAATTAAAGATTATACGTTTTTTCCTTAAAGAAGCAGAAGGAACAAGGGGAAGTTGCTTCAAACTGAAAGAGGTTAAGTTTACATTGGAAATTTGAAAGAAATTCTTCCCTGTGTGGGTGGTGAGGCCCCAGCACAGGGTGCCCAGAGGAGCTGTGGCTGCCCCTGGATCCCTGGCAGTGTCCAAGGCCAGGCTGGATGGGCTTGGAGCAGCCTGGGACAGTGGAAGGTGTCCCTGCCCAGGGCAGGAGTGGCACTGGGTGCTCTTTAAGGATCCTTCCAACCCAAACATTTCTACAGTTCTGGGAAGAGAAGGCCAACTTCAATTAGCCAAGGAGCCATTCAGATCCACCTGTGTTTTGAATCTGCACGGTGCAGGTATCTGAACAGGCATGTGATGAGAGCAGTTCTTAATTAAAACATCCATCCCACCAGGAAGGTGAGTATTTTAATCACAAGTGAACTTTCCACACTAAAGGAGGACAGAAGTGCTGCTCCTGGGGCTTGGGGAAACCACTCCAACACAGGAGAGTCCATGGAAGCTCCCTGACCCTCCCACAAAATAACTCCCCTGGCACACCTCCAGCTCAGATCACCATCTAATAAAACATTGTTCTGACGTTTCGGAGTCACTGCACAGCCTCAGAATTTCCTGCTCCTGCAGAAGGCAGACCCAGCCTAGGGGATGCTCTGGAAACTTGGGAAGGAAGTCTGGCTCCACTCACCTTGGGCCTAAAACCACCAGTAAAGTCACTCCCACAAATCTACACAGTGCAAACCCTTCATCTGATCCATCACAGGTCCAAGGGCCACACCATCATCAAGCTTTGTTTATTAAATGGACTTTTGTGTTCAGACAAGATATAATTGATACTGGAAACAGCTCAGTGTTATTTGTGTATTTGCACTGAATTCCAGCACTACAAGAATTGGCAAAACCAAAATTAAGCCAAATGAGCTTTTCTGGAAAAAGACAGATGTTAACAAGGTTGCAAATCCAGGTTTGTCTAGCTAACTGTGTCATAGTAGAAATGTCACATTAATTACAGAGTGGTTTAATTCAGCTCGAGGAACTACACTGAAAAAGGTGACAACCATTCATAAAACAGGATCCTTGGCTTTCTTCCTGTGCTTTGCTGGATAAAACAGGGCCTTTGCTGGATTCCCCTTCTGAGGAACAAAAGGCAGCCATCTGGCAGGCACAGCCAGAGTGCCCTGGACTGCGACTGGTGACCTGCAGGTGAAGGCTCCTGTATCTCATTACCAGGCCCCAGTCCCAGGAGCCATCACAGAGTATCAATATCCCGGGAAGTCCTGACTGGGTCAGAGTCCAGCTGGGGTTGGAGATATCCAGCAACAATTCAGGGATATGCAGGACATGCTCTCTCCAGTGATATTTCTCTATCCCAGCTTTCCCCTCTATCCTTAGAGGTTAGGTAGGTTTCCAACCAGGATTCAAGCTCATCAAGTGAGCCTTGCACACACTCCCTTCAAATGATATTTAAAGTGGTATTTTAAGGGTCTCTAACACCAGCAGTGCAATGGCAGGAGCCTGGAAGACAAAAAGGCTTAAAAATAAAAAGAATAAGTGATATGAAGCCAGAACTGAAATTCCCTTTTCCAATCTCATGCCAGGAAGTGGGGTTGCTAGTTCTATGCCAAGTATCACATTAACAATTTACATATATTAATTGCTATCTCAAATTACCATCAAGATATCCAGAGGTAATCTTTGCTAGCTGGAAAAGCTCCTGCTTACAGCCACTCACCAAATGGAAAAACTGGCTCTCAACCACCATAAAATTATTCAGAGCCAGAGCCCCTTTCTTTAGTCAATTATCCTTGTGTTAGAAACCTGACTGGCTGCTGGAGGCTGGGAGCTCATCCCACAGGTCAGCAAGTCCAGGCAGAACAGCAGGTCAAAGACTCAGCTCTGAGCCCACAGGGCTGTCAAAGCACTTCTGCTTCCACCACCTTCTTTTTCAGCTTTCACTGGATCTGATATTTTGTTTAAAACATCTTCCCCCCTCACCAGACGCTCAGCTGGCCATCTGCATCCAATTATTTTATCTCTCCCCACACTGCTGCACAGTGCTCAGGCTCTCAGGCTCCAAATACAAAAAGCTCCAGTCACATTCTCATGTTCTTTATGGTCTGTGCAGCCCAAGCAGCACTGTTTGCCTGGGGGTGAATTCTGTAGCTTCATATATCTTCAGTCACTGAAGGCATGCAAGCAGATTCGGGACTTGCCTGGAGCTCACATGAAGCAACAGCCTGAATTGTGTTCAAATATTTCAAAATCATAAGTTTATACATTTAAGATTCAGCACTCCAGGATTTTCTAAAAAGTAACACGTTCTACTAAAAATACTTCAGTATTCCCCTGTGATGAGAAAGCAGAGCTGATCACCTCCCAGAGCTTTAATTGCAAACAGAGCCTTAAAAAATAACCAGGAAAGTTATGACTGCTGTGTCTGTAAAGAACTCTCACTTTAGTTCTTCCATGGCAGCATTAATTGGTTCTGTTCCTCAAGAAAGCTTCACTTTTGGGAATGAGTGCTGTTTCAATACCAGTCTTACTGGGAGAAGAGAGGGAGAAAGCTGTGGCTGTGAGCAACCCTCCCTCTCCTGGCGAGCTTGTCTGTTCTGTGAGGACCATTTTCTGTCCCCACTTCATGCCAGGCATCTGATTTTCCTGAGTCAGCTAGATTTTTCATCTAATTTATATTATACACACCCAGGCAAACATCCAAATTAAACACTCAGCAGGAAATTTGTACTTGCTAAAGGAACCTGCTGAACTTTCACCAAAAATGAGAGTGCATCAACTTGAGTCAAAGCTGTCAAGGCAACCCTGTCTCAGATCTGTTACTTGGTGCACATGGCCCCCAAGGACAATAAATCCAGCTTCCTTCCACCTTTGCCAGCTCAGCCCTCACAGACATATCAGTGAAATTATCTGAAGAAAATACCCCAGAAGGACTCTGGAGGCTGTGACCCCTGGGCATCACTCACCCACCTCGTCCTGCGCTGCCAAAGTGTCCTAGGAAAGGACCCTCCATGGCAGCACTGCCCAGAAGCTGCTGCTTCTTTGGGATTCCTCTTGGAAAGAGAGCTAAAAGCTGCAAGTACAGAGGGCTGACTTTCTGTACAGCTGACCTTAAGAGAAAGGAGGCAGGAGGACAATTGCCATGGATTGCTCTGACCTCTCAGGATGAGCTGTTCAGCCACTCACAGGTGAGCTCCACCAACCCCCCTCCCACGCACCTCCTGGCACTCGGTGTGGCTTCCATGAGCCAAACAAAACCTCACTTTCAAGTGATACCAGGACACATTTCCAACCAGAGAACAACCCCATAGTCCCCTCTGCAGCAGGTGATGAGAACAGATGTGATTCACAACAGGTTTCCAGGGGAAGCATGGGGAATTGGCAGCAGCAACTTGGGGACAACACGAGGCAGCGAGGAGGGGACAAAGCATTCATGTGACACAGTCAACATCTCATGAAGGCTCCAAGTGCTGCCACTACACACAGAATAATTGAGGCTCAAAAAGACCTTCAAGTTCATCAAGTCCAACCCTTGACTTGGAGCATCCTCACAACAAAACCACTTAAGAGCCTTACTCTCTCCTCTTTTGGGAGCACCCTCTCAGCTTGGACTTGGCCCACAGGTAGATGCTCCAAGGCTCACAGTTTCCAGAGGAGCTCCATGGAAAATGATTCCAGTTTCAATTAGTTGTCCTTAAAAAGGTATGTGCCTACAGCAAACTCGTTCTGTAGAGATTTAGAAGTCCTCTGGCACATTCTGACAGCCTCTGAGTAGTGTATTTACAAATAATGACTAATTGAATCCCAAGCAGAGCATTCCATGCCAAGGCCCATTTCCAGCACCATGCACAGCTTCTTTCAGGCAGGACTTCTGGAGGGCTGTGATTGACAAGGTCTCTAATGAACTCTAATTGAAGCCTCAACAGTCTGAAAAACCCAACAACAGATGTGGTGAAAGGGCAAACCACAAACTGTTTTGCTAATGAATGAAAAGTGTCTGGGCTGATGAGGACCAGTGACCCAAAAATTCTCTTCTTTCCACCCACCCTTTTACTTCATGTTCAAGTTTGGGCCATTTCCCTTGTCAGCACAACACTTGGGGGCAGTCATGGACAGTCATGGATAGTCCTGGACATGCTCCATGTATTCAGAGGGGGATCAAGATGCTCTTTTATGAGAAACAAACAGCAGAACATGGATAGAGTAAGAGGAACCTCAGGGAGGGAACTTAGTGTGGTTATCCTTCCCAGCAGGAATACCAGCCTAGGAGTGGTTTTAAACTGCCTGAGGGCAGGGTTAGATGGGATATCAGGAAGAAATTCCTCCCTGTGAGGGTGGGGAGGCCCTGGCACAGGCTGCCCAGAGAAGCTGTGGCTGCCCCTGGATCCCTGCAAGTGTCCAAGGCCAGGCTGGATGCAGCTGGGAGCAATGTGGTCTAATGGAAGGTGTCCCAGCCCATGGCAGGGGGTGGGACTGAGGAGCTTTAAGGTCCCTCCCAACCCAGATCAGTCTGGGATTATTTGATTCTAGAAAGGAGATGCCAGTTTCTTACTGTGTTAGTTTTGGAAAACTCTTTACATACAATGACATTTCTAAGGCCATTTTCTCTCCTTTCATTGGATCTTAAGCAAGCAGCCACCATCAGTCTGGAGATGAAGTCCTACAGAAAGACCATGGCAAACTGAGCTGCAAACAGACTTCAAGTAATACCCTGAACTTCACAGCAAACACTGGCACGAGCCTCTGCTTCACACCTACTCCTCAGGCACTGGACTGAGGAGGCAAAGCCAGCACAAGGAAACCAGGAAGTCACTGTGCAATGTTTTACAATCCTCCCCCAAGTTTAATGAACCTGCTCATGCTCCTCATGCATTTGGAGTCTGCCCTTTTCCTCAAGGAGGTTATTGTCTGCTAATGGGACAAGCAGCAGAATCAGATCAGATGTAAAGGTCTGCATGAAATTTGCCAAAAAAAGGTCAAGAAACTATTTGCCTGAGTCTGGCTCATGCTGTTTCTGAACTGTTACAGGTGGCAGAGCACACACTGCTCTTGTCTAACCAGTGGAGACTTCAGGAGGTCAGGCTGAGAATGGCTGCAGAACAGGTCTACAGGTGTCTCAGCAATAAAGGAATCGTGCTGGATTTAACAAATCATTTCATCTCTGCCCCAGAGGAGGGACTGCAATGTGGGGGTCACACCCTCCTCTTAACAAGCCCCAAACTGGTCTGGTTCGTGTTACACTCTGAAAAGGAGCCCAGTGTGTGTGTTGCTGATGGAAAGCATGTAGAGCACTAATGAGCACCATCCAAAAGTAATTCCAGCATTTAGAGGTACCCAGCAATTTTCTGAGTCATTAAAAAACCTCAGACCAATTACACAGTCAAGCTTACCATGGCTTCCCAAACAACTCCTTGTTTTCAGTGGTCCTGGGAGCTGCTCAAACCCCAATATCCACTCAGTCCTCCCAATTTCATCACAAAACCAACCATGTCACACCAGATCAGATCAGTGATTTAGTTACTTGTGTCCTACCTCCAGCAACAGCCACAAAAACGATGCTTTAGGCTGCCAAGAGTTTTGGGGGCACAGATGTAGCCAATTACTAAATGGTTTCGAGAGAGAAATAATCCCTTCCTGCAGGGAATAATTTCTTTCCTGACCCCTAGAGCTCTCTTACCTGTACCATGGCTTATATAAGTAAAGAAATGTTTACAGTTTGATAAATTTAACTCAGCCACAACTTTTTGACCACAGCTTACCAACACCAGCTTCAGAACCACCTCCCAACCAAATTTTCACCTGGTAAGCAGCTGCTCTTCTGCTCAAATTTAGAAGCTTAGGTCAGAAATCAGCCATGTATTTAGACAGGCCAACAGAATCCAGTTTTCCCACTAGCAGATTCTGTATAGATTAAATCCATATTTCAGTAAGACCTTCAGTTACTCCAGAGGCAACTGTGTCACACACTGTTTTAAGGGACAGTTGGCACAAATCAGGTTATTACAGCCCAAACAGGCATCAGTGGACGTGCAACTTGTAATGAGCCTAGAAGTCCTTCTGAAGTCAGTTTTCTCCCCTAGCAGTGTGTAAAGGACAACAAAAGTTCCAGGGACAAGCAGAAAAAAGGTATCAGACACAAGATGGTCGGCCAGGTTTGGTTTTTGACACTGGACTGCAGAATATCTGATAGAGCACAAATTATAAATAGATTTGGGTGCTCTCCAGATGCCCAGACATTCTCAGCAGTGCCTCTGCAGCACATGGGGCAGCACAGCCACTGCACCTCCCACAGCTCCACACAGCAGCTTGTTTATCAGGAGATAATACCCAGGTACAAGGGCCTGCATCCATGTGTACACACATTCAAACAGCAGCCTCTGACCTGGAGGTGAGTTCATCAAGAGAGCTGCTAATGACCCTTCATCCCCAGTGTCCCTGCACACACAGCCCACTGGCTGCCCCAACAACCACGTGCATTCCTCACATTGCCTGGCCAGTGGCTCTTTGTTCAACCTTGCCAAAAACAAGGGGACACAAATCACCACACCTTCAAGATGCCTCAGAAGAAGTTCTCACATACCAGGCCTTGGCCACAGCCACTGCTTGGGGACAGCATCCAGTACTCACCAAGTCAATGAGGTCACTGAGATTCTTCTCTATCTGCTGCGGAGGCAGACGCCTCATCAAATCCAAGGCACAATCCAGCTGCTGGTCACTCTGCAGGAACAAGAAGAGCCCTCGGTCACAAGGTGCACAGGTAACACAGCCCCCAGCCCTCAGCAGTGGTGTGCTTTGTGTTAATACAAGTAAAATTCATTACATCTCATTGTGCATTATTGATTTGGCAACTTAACACCATGCAGTTGATGGAAAGGAGTCCAGTCCTTCCCTCACCAAAACTGCTTCCAACGGTTGTGTGTTTAATGTGTTGTTTTTCCACACTATCTCAATAATAACCTGGGTTAGGGAACTGAAAGTTCCTTCTCCCAAAGCAGGCTTAACACTTCCTCGTTTGCACTGCTCAGCTTGAGATAACCAGCATCCAAGACAAACTCTGTTCCACTACAGAGCCCTCTCTCCCCTGCAGCTTTATCAGAAAACCAGAATGAAACATGCACACAAAGCAGGATCCATGACTTCCTTCTTCCTACAAAACACACACCAAGAGCTGTCTGCATCTAAGAAATCAGGCACATCAGTTATTTAGAGCAAACACAGCAACTCTCTCCAAAGGGCTCACTGTAGCTGTCTCACATCCTTTCTAACACAAAAAACCACCCTTAAACTCCACTTCAGAGTCCAAAAACGTGCCCAGACACTTGAGGAGTTGAGCCACGGTCCTGACATAACCTTTAGCTGTCCTTTTCACCAACAGGCACAAACAGACACTTTCCTGCTGACCTAACAGCACCCAAAATCTGCACAAGTTCCTTTGATCCCAGGCCAGGTGAAGCACAACCAGTTTGTTTTCACTGCTCCTCCCCTCCCTTTTCTCTTTGCCATTTCCAGCCACCCAAATCCAATGAGTTGAGGTTTAATTTCACCCTCTGTGTTCTATCAAGCTCCAAAAGCCTTATTTAAAAACAGCTTCAATACTAACACAGTTCCATTATCACATTATTCAAGGTGGCAGCCCCCAGGACAGGGAGAAACAGGAAGCCAAGTTTCCTGCAATTAAGCTAAACCTGCAGAAGGAGGGAAGGAGGGAGCCCTCAATTTAGTGCACATCCATTAGGAAGCTGCTCATTAGATGGCCAAGGGAAGGGAACTCCTCACTTTGTGCTACTGAACTCTCAGACTCCAAGGAAAGAGACTCTTTAGGTGGCCTGTGCCTGCCCAGCTCCTGCAGCCAAGCCCAGGCAGGGGATCTCTCTTCCCAAGTACTGTCTGTACCTCCTGCTATCTCTTGTGTCCAGGAAGGAAACCTGGCACACTGTCACAGGGTCGTGCTCTCCACTTGTGGATCGTGGGAACACTCAGGGAAGTGCTCTGTCCTCCTCTGCCAGCTGGAATTGTTTAAAAGACAAAAAAGCCTAGGGAAGGATGTTAAAAACCACCACTAAAGCTGTAAGTATTTTACAGTGAGGCAAACTGAAAATAAAATACATTCCATGGAGGAGAATCCACACTTGCAGTGTTTATGGATTTACCAAGAGAAGCTGGAGTGGCCCTTTTTATTCCAATATATTCCGTAACAGCTGTAAAAAACTCAAGCAGGATTGTTTAAGCCAGAGATTCTCCAAGGGGCTCAGACACAGCTGACACACATGGCTGTGTGCAATGGCAAAACCAAAAGAGGCAGGCACATCCAGTGCCTGATACAGTGTATTTCCCTGGTATCCAGGAGGTCAAATCAAGGCTCAGCCGCAGGGCCCTTGAGTTTCTTGCAGAGCATTCAGGTAAGTAAACAGCTTGCCAGCAGTTCTCTTAAAGCACCCAAATATAGGCAGGTTCTGCTGCAGTTGTGTCCCTAAATCCATGGTTATTCAGTCACTTTAATCCAGCATAAATCCATCTGAAATGGTCAAAAAGGCAACAAGAGCTGACAGATTACAGAGCAAAGTGGTACCTTGGGGTGTTGGATACATCTGGTACAGCCTATTTCAGAACTGCACAGGAACTGAAAAGGGATCCTTTGCTCCTGGTTCCTTCTCTGCAGGTGAAGATTTAAGAGCCAAGTGTGTGTATGGTCAGACCCAGCCTTTGGTTCAAACCCAGCCTTTGGCTCCAGCCTCTGCCCAGCTGGAGGGGATGGAGCAGCTGGAGGCACTGACACAGGAGGGACAGGAACCACATCCCAGGTGCCAGAATCAGCTGCTCACAGTTCCCTGATTTTAGAGGTGGTGATCACTCCCAGGGATGCGCTGCCACTGCAGTTTTGAGAGTGGCACCAGATTATGAGCAGTGCTGAAAACCCCCCAAAGCCTTCACACAAGTGGGTGAGAGGAAGGTGCTCCAGGGGAACTCAGGACATGTGTCACCTACCTCTCCAAACCCCACCTACTTCTCTCAACTTCACCTGTCCTGATTTCCACTTGCTTCATTCTGTTGTAAAATCACACACTGAAGACCAGGTTTCCTAACAGACCTCCAGACAAAACATTTCCATGGAACTTCTGCCTCTACCCAAGGAGAGGCTGCTGAAGCCCTGCTCTCTGAGCAGGTGATCAGACAGGCTGTCTCCCAGGCTGGGCTGCTCCCAAAGCCAAGCTCTTTGAGCTTGCAGACTTAATGAGCTTAGTGTTTACTTGATAGGAGGTTTTCCACCATTCCTGTTTCATCCAGCCCAGAACCTCCCGTGGAGGAGCAGGGAGTTCAGACAGAAATTCTAAATCAAGTTTTATTACAGCTGAAGTCACTGAAGGATTTAGAGATCATAGGAATCTCAAAGACTGAAAATATTAGCTTAGATGAAAGCTCTTTAATAAGTTTCCTTTAAAGATGTTTGCCTATCTAGAATCTCCACTTAAGCACCTGTTATGGCATTCCCATGGCACTACCCCAGGGAAAGTGGTTATGAGGATGTTTGTAGTAGTTATTTTACAGCTTCCTTTGTCTGCACCTCCTCTTCTTTTTGGTCTCTTTGCTGTATTTAGCTTATTTCCAAAAGAGAAACCCACTCACAACAGCCACAGGTCTCTGGTCATCTGGGCACTCTGTCTTAAAGCTCAAATCAGACAAAACAGTACTGAAAAATAAAAAAAATGTGTAAGTTTGCAGTTGTAAAGGGGCACAGTTGTGCACCTTAATTTTAAAGGCTGAGTATAGGCAGATGTCATTTAATGCAGAAAACACAAATAAAAAAACCCAGGTAATTACTATAGGTATGGAAATCACAAAAAATGAAACAGGCAACAAGCTGAACTTCCTCTTGACTCCCACTTGCCATGTCCAAAGCACAGAGCTCCTTGGGATGAGGGGCACAGGGGTACTGTATGCTGGAATCAGCAAATGGGAGCTGACCACACACGACACAAACCTGGGAGCCAAGAGCTTCTCTGCACAGCCCAGGGCACCAAACCTGCCCTGGCAATACCACAGCAGGCCTGCAGCACCCATGCACAGCACTGACACCTGACCAGTGAGCTCTTCTGCACCAGGACACACAGCCAGAGCCTTTCCAGCTCCAGCAGAACCAGGAGCACTTCACTGAAGTGGCACCTGTTTGCTCTCCTCAGCAAACACCAGCACTCAGATGAGTTATTACAGGTATTCTGCAGTTTTGAAATATCTTTACACGAGCTTTTGACTACATATATGACTTACAGAAATCCACAGGCTTTATTCCCAAGTTTTGACAGCTCTCCATTGCCAATTACCCGGGATTTACGCTCCATCTTCCAGGAGGGCTTACACAAACCTGCTGCTCTCCCTGTTCCAAAGCCATTCCAATTGAAAGGAGGTAAAAGACCTCATTTAAAGCTCCTGGCCTTCCAGTCAGCAGGAATTTGCTCCTGTTTATCACAGAGCCCTGTGGATTGAATCCCCCTTCACACCTCTGTTGGGACACTGCTGCTCATCTGACCCTGTTACTGCTGAGCACAAACAGAGCTGGGCAGTGTCTTCAAGCAGAAACCCAGGTTGGTTTCACTTCTGTGCTCTAATTCTGTATTAACTCCACTCAGAGCGAGCTCCTGAGCCAAGAGCTGAGGTAGCTCAGTGCTACAGTAGTGGGAGCTTCTCCCAGTTTAGCCTTGCCTGGGAAATAATCCAGTTGGGCCACCAAACCTTTTCCACCAGCAAACCCAGTACACTTCTACTCCAAGCATGATTGTGCTACCAACCCTTTTCCACCTGTGACATCAGCTGAGAATGACTGGGGGACCTAAAAGTTACTTCAACAATTAAGACTGAGCTTAAAAAGCCACACACCTGATGTAACACAAATATCCTGGAGACACTTCACACACAAGTTTTACTCAAGACTGGCATCTGAAAGGTTACCCAAATTCAAAGTACAAGCAGCATCTCAGTGTTCAGACAGCAAAAATAAAAGATAAAAACCTAAAGAGGCACCTCAATTAGAACACCTGCTCAATTCCATGCCATTCAAAGCAACCACACATCAGACCACTGGGATCACTGGTCAGTTTGCAGACAAAATATCTTTGTAAATTAATCCAGGGCCAGAAGTACACAACCAGCAAATGATTCTTTTTCCTTCCTTTCAAGCTGCAGACATACCCAAGACTGTAAATCACATTATTTCCTGTCAGTTCTCCCAACAGGAATGTCTGACTAATGTTTCAGCTTTGTGGTACTACAACACTAAGTTTTTTTTAATTGCAACAGATACCCAGTTTCCCCTCCTGCTTGTAATTTTAATCCCTGCCAACTTCCAGAGCTCCGAGGGCAGAAGACTCCCTTTTCCAATTACACAATAGGATAGTGTTACTGCTAGAAGCTGCAGCAGGGGTTGAATTATTGTAACCCTTGGGTAATAAAAGGTACAGTAGGATGTTAAGTTGCAGGGTTCCTTTCTCAGCTGTCAGCATTCACTTTTTAGGATATTAGATGGGAAGGGGAATAACTGTCTGACCTGGGAAAGCCCAGAGAAGTTCTGCACTCGTGACGTTTCCATCAGCTGCACATATTCCTCGCAATTTGGTTTTCCACATTATTTCCCCCTTGACTATTAACCCTCCTCTGCCAGATCCCATCTAAAACCATTTGTAACAGACCCATAAATCACAGCTCTGTGACAGCAAGGTGTGCTAGGGGAGAAACAGCATTAGCACAGTAAGGAAACAATCAAAGGTAATAAAACCTGAATGCAGACTCTGCTGTGGACAGTCATAAAAGGTCAAAGATTTTTAAAAAACAAGACACTGATGCAGACCTCATTCTACTTCTCTTGAACCACTTTTACCTTTGTCTGGTTTTGGCTGGGATGGGACCCAGTGGCTTTTATTATCTCAAACACTTCTGACCACATCATATGCTCAGTAACGAGTTCAGCCCAATTTGCTGTGGTCAAGACCAAACAGCCCAAGTGCTGACACCGCTCGTTCCACGAATACCAAATGAGAAGGATTAGAGATTAAAATAAAAGCAAGAAGTGATGGATCAGGAGGCTTTAGCAGAAGCTGCTGTACTCTGTCTCCCCTAGGTCCCCTGTAATCTGTATTTATTTACAGAGCAATTGTACAAGTCACGTCACAGCTTTTGAGTCAGCGAATCCTCCTCGGAGACATTCTCCTGCACATTATTTATTTTATTCTGCTGTGCTCTAACTTTGAAACACAACTGAGCACATAGCAGCCCTAGCACCAGTTAGTGACTGAACACATCCTCACAACTTGTTTTCTGAATTCAAGTCTCGGTGCTGTACACACTGCAAATACAGCCAAACCCCCCAGGAACACTGACCAGCTTTTGTCCTCCATTGCTCCAGGAATGGGACACACACGAAATTCAGAGGAACAAGGGAGATCTCTAGGAACAAGTAACTCCTATATCTGCCCTGAAGCCTCATGCAGAGGAACTAAAATAATCCATGGGCAGGAGAGAAGCGAGGAGTGAGGCAGCTTCACCTTCCCTGGCACAGAGAGCTGCTGACATGGGACACTTCTCATCAGTTCGGGCTGCCAGCACAGCCCTGGCAAGTCCTGCACACACTAAAGGAGCAGCAGTGGGCTTTTAGGGACAGCTACCAAAGAGATCTTTTCCTCCAGACAAGCTCAGGGATCAGCATTTTGCCACATCCTTGTTTACCACTTTAGCCTCAGGCAGCTCTTCCAAGCAACCTTGCAATCAGCTGTACCTGATTTCCCTTCCTCGTTCCCACCCCCAAACCATGCCAGCACTGTTCTCTGTCCATGGGACAACTCCCAACATCCAAGCCCAACTAAAACAATTATCAAGTGAGTTACAATACACTGAAGGCACTCCCATCTGTGAGCTTCTAAATAATCCAGAGCTGCCTGCAGCTTAATCTCATGGACCAACCAGTTGTCAAAACATTTTACATCCAGAGAGAAGAAACTACAACCTCTGATAGTCTGGAGCAGGGCACTTGTCTGTTATTCCCTAATTGTTTACAAGTAAGGATCCAGCACCTCCAGGAGCACATTCTGCAGGTGGTTTCCACCCCACAGATGTTTTCTGACCAGATACAGCTCTTTTTAGCACATCTACAAAGGTGTAGAGCACACAGGGAAAAATTAACATTTCCTTGGCACCTCCTTCCCAGCAAGGACGCATTTCCAGATGGCACATACTTGTATCTACTCTCAAAACTAATTTATCACTTTAGTTTATATAAATCCAGTGCAAGTCTCCATCATGTGTCCAAGGAAAAGAGCCACCACACACCAACAGAAAGCACGAGGGAGCAGCACCAAGGCTTTCTGGGAACAGCTATTCAGCCCAACCTTTTGCCAGGATCACTAATGATTTCTGCACCAGCATTTGTCTTCTGGGTAACAGAAACAATGTTTTATTTATTAAACTTGTCACTGAACATGACAATGCAATTTACTGGCTTTCATCTGGTGCCAAGGATTCCTGTGAAGCATAAAGTTTGCAAAAAGTCACTTCCCAATAAATCGTGGCAGTGACTACACAATCTGTTAGCCCCACATGAAAGAGGAAAGTGGGGGCTACAGACAGAAGTTGCATAGACTGCAAAAAACATCTCTAACTTTTAAAAAATGGGTTAAAGACACTAAAGTTGCCTGTAAAACTGACCAACTTTGCCAAAAGGTTTTATGACTAATGTTACTGCACAATGGGGGGATTTTCCTCATTTCAAGTCTTGATTTCACACAAAATAACATTTTCTTTGTTAGCTCTAACTACAGACTGGAAATCTTAGCTAAACAAAATGCAAATAACCTGTTACAGCACAGCACCAAGAGACAAGAACTCAGCCTGGTTTTGCAAACTCTTAATGAGGCAGCTGCAACACCTAATTTCACTACCAGGAGAGATGAACACAAGTGTGTTTGTGCCCCAAAAGGTTTTGAAATCACCTAATGCAGTAGGTCTGAGTTGGTTCACAGGTCTGGTGACCTGTTTTTCACACTGTCTTTCTGCCTTTCACTCAGATCTTCTGAGGGAGAGCCCTGATCCATCCCTAGAGAAGGGCTGCCTAATTTTTACAGGGGTCACTTTTTCATTTTTTTAATTGAAACCATAATTACTACAAATAGTGCAGCCCTTGAGATTCAACGCTGCCATTTGCCATCTTGACCATCCACAAACATGTAATTTGTGATGCTTTCTTTTAATCCTGTTAATGCTCAATGACCTTTCCAAATGCTCTTTTCTTCTATGCACTGTTTGCTTCATGTTCCAATCAGCCTGGTCACAAAAGTTTTGGAACTGCTCAGTTGAAATGGAGAGGGTTTTCCTTGCAGAAAGAGCAAAAGTAAGTTGGTCTTGGCCTGGCAGATCCAGGTTCTCCTTCCAGTCAACTGCAACTTAAATTCTGTTTTGTGAGAAATCACATCAAAACCATGTGAGAAAACACACACTGCAGAGCAGCAGGAGCACACACTGTATTTGAAGGTGACAGCAAACATCCTGTGCTTACTGACAGCAGAACTAACCCAGTGTCAACATCCCAAATTCAGGATTTGCTCTGTCCCAGCTCTCTGTGGAGCTGCCCAGTTTCAGATGCACACTCAGCACTTTGCAGCTCCTGGAGGCTGCAGCCAGGGTTGTAAATTCAGGAGATAACTCTGGCAAGTAACCGGATGCCTGGCAAGGCAGGCAGGAGACAGAGAGGATCTCTCGTTAGCCCTCTTCCCTGAAAGTTCTCCCATTCCTCAAAGGTCAAAAAAGTAGGTTAATATGCCTTCTGCTCGGGTCTTGCATGACAGACCTTGGTGACTGCCCTGCACAGCTCCCAACAGTGCAGTTTTGTCCCAGGAATTCAAGTTTTAAGTCAGGAAGCTCCAGATTTTGCACACTTACAGGCCATCCCAGGAATATCCCACCTAACAACATACTCACACTTCCCAGAATTCCTTCCTCTGCCATAATTCCCAGACCTGCCTATCCTTGCAGTTTTTTCACATCTTCCTCACCAGTTTTGAGCCCACCTGACCTACCCTGCCCCACACCTACAGACAGGCTCTGCCATCAACCCAAGCAGTGGTGGCAGTGTCTGCAGGAGCAGGGCTCACACGTGCCAGCTTCAATCCCCATCACATTTTTCCTTCGCTCTCATGTGAAGTTAAGTTTTTCCATCTGGCCAGTCTGCACCTCTGGATTAGCCCTGACTCCATTCATGGCTAGGTGAAGCTGGTTTTGACTCCCCAGTGGAGCACTGTCAAAGCTGAGCCAAGATTACACCCAAACCTCTCTCCAGGACCCCTGGGTCTGCAGGGTGACAGCACCTGGTGGATAGATACAGCTGCAGTCAGCACAATGCCGCTGATATTTTAATTTTACCTCATTCCTCCATGTCATGGCTCTCTCCTCCCTTGAATTAACACACCAAAAGCCCCATCTCTTGTTTCCTCAGCCTGTCTCAGGTTGCAAGCTCAGGCTGGCAGCCAGGCCCCCACTGCCTGAGCTGGCAGAAGCTTTTTAAATCCTGGTATTTACCAAGGCAAAAATGTCCAGGGAAGGCAGGGAACAGGACATCACTTTCAAACTCAGCAGTTTGTCTAATGGAAAAGAGAGAAAATATCACCTGAAGAAATGCAAACAAAATTCCCTGAGAGAATAAAGAGTATTTTATTTATGGTGGCTTTAGGCAACCACTGAGCTTGTGTCTTCAGTGTAGTCTCAAACAGTTTTCCTTCCGCACAAAATCCTCTTACTTAAGTGCTGTTTTCAGTCTTGTTTCAGCTGATGCTGCTAAAATTGTGAGATCCTGAGTTCTGCTTTCACTCTGGCTCCTAACGCTCCCACTTTGCAACAAGGACGTGACTGCAATTCCAAGGCAATGCACCAGGAAAGGACTCGACTCCACTTTCTGTGGAGGACGTCCCCTTCACACTCGGGAAGGACACGCTCTGCAGCACGGCTGTGAGCACCTGGAGACGAGTCCCAGGGGGCTAAACCCAGAGCCAGGGCTCCCCAACCAACGCTGAACTGAAAAGAATGCAGGTACATTGATGAAATATACACTAGTGAGGTTTAATTTGCATAGAGCAGGAATAAAGCAGGTAACTTATCAGCAGGGCAGCCAGATAAGTCAAGTGCCTGCAAATCCATTCCCTAATGCTTCAGCCCAGCTTGGAAGGTGCAGCACAAAGAGCAGGAGCTCAAAGCAAGCTGCATATTTCCTTCTAAAGCCTAGGAGAGGGAGGGAGGGCAAAACAGCAGCACCAGATAATACAAGGAAATTAATCTCCTGGTTGGTGCCAAGGCTCAGGCCACCACTCCAGGAAACACAGCACCAGGTATTACCTAATGCAACTAAAGCCATTCTAAATAGAAGATTATTTTGGGCACAAACAAGAAATAGATCCTGCTTTCAATTCCTCACTCAAAACTTCCCTGTGCCTAAAAATGCAGGAGGAGGACAGAGTTCCACTGCATCTGGCATTATAGAGGAGAATTACAGTATTTTAACTGAGAAACAAACAATGCCCCTTCCTCAAGTCAACCCTCCCTTGATAAACCCTCTCAGCTCAACTACCAGCCTTTAAAAGTTCCTCAACACCACATTCCCCCTCATGCCCCACAAAGGAAGCTTCAAAAGCAAATGTCTCATCTACCACACAGGCAAGAGCCCCAACTTCCCAGGACAGCCTGTTTGGAAGCATCTATTCCCATCCTTCTGCAGGACACAGGCCTAATAAGTGAATCTTGTCCAGGAACCCTGAATTATTCAGCTCAAGTCACAAGAGCTTCACCCTCTCCCAGTGTTTCAGTCACACCTTAGCCAGGTATCCACTACAGTACCTGGCCACTTCTCACAGGAATGTCAGCAGGAACCCCTCAGGCACGGACTATTAAATATTTAAAAAGGCATCACACCAAAGATGAAGAAAAAGATCCATTTATACCCCAGTTTGAAACAGCCACACCCCCACTGCACTGGCCTGAGCTCTTGATCTTCAAGTTAAAGAAGCTTTTTAATTAGTACAACCTATCAGCAAACAAAATTTGGGCTAAAGCCCAACTAGAGAGCAGGAAGCCTGGGAAAAGCTTGTGTTGGTCAGACATATTAATTACTCCATCAGGGATGAAGCCTCTGTGGTGCAAAGAAATTCAAATCTGAAATACCATTTCATTCAAATTTGAAATCCCAATCTTATTTTTAAATGAGATTTTTTTTACCCTTCCTGGAAATGGCAAAGGCTTAGGAAGAACTGAAGCACACACAAGCTTTGGGCCTTGTGCATTAAGGAGAGACAAAAAGATTTTTTTGGTTGAGGCTTTCTAAATTCTTCGGGATTCCTGGCATGAATCAGTGGGAAAGCAGGAGATTTTGTAATGCACTTTAAAAATCAGTTTATAAATCACTTTATAAAGTGATTGAGTACAACATTGATAAAATCAGAAGATCAGGATCTCTTTTGAGTATCTTCTACTTCTGTAATCATCTCCTTCACCTGAAAAAAAAAGTTATTAAAGCACATTGGATTAAAGTAGGATATAAAAGCAGAGCTGAGCATGGACAGGGGTCTGAGTAACCTTCTCCAGTGAAGGTGTCCCTGCCTGCACAGGGGGCTGGACTAGATGGCCTTTAAAAGTCCTTCCAACCCAAACTATCCTGGGATTCCATTGCCCAAAACTCCATACAGGCACCTTTCAGAACCTCACATTCCCCAGTAAAACTGTCCCTTCAGCAGGCACTGAAAATAGTTTTATTTTACCCTGAGGTGGCTCACAGTGTGAACCAGCTCAAAATGGACAAATCCCAGCAAAACACTTCTCTGCAAGTTTCCTTTACAGGATAAGGAGCCCCTTGGACTTGACCAAACATCCCCACAAAGGACAGGCAGAAGGACAAACACGGGCACTGGCATTGGCCATTGAATCTGCACAAGTGTCCCGAGTCTAAATTTGAATTTTGAGGCTTTGGGGTGACCTAACTGGGGCCTTCCAGCACCTGAAGAGAGCTGACAGGAAGGATGGAAACAGACTTTGGACAAGGACATGGAGTGGCAGGACAAGGGGGAATGGCTTCCCACTGCCAAGGGGCATTGGGGATGGGATATTGGGAAGGAATTCTTCCCTGGGAGGGTGGGCAGACCTTGGCACAGGGTGCCCAGGGAAGCTGTGGCTGCCCCTGGATCCCTGGAAGCGTCCAAGGCCAGGATGGACAGGGGTTGGAGCAGCCTGGGACAGTGAAGGTGTCCCTGCCCACTGCAGGGGCTGGAGTGGGATGGACTTCAAGGTCCCTTCCAAGCCAAACCATTNTATAAATCACTTTATAAAGTGATTGAGTACAACATTGATAAAATCAGAAGATCAGGATCTCTTTTGAGTATCTTCTACTTCTGTAATCATCTCCTTCACCTGAAAAAAAAAGTTATTAAAGCACATTGGATTAAAGTAGGATATAAAAGCAGAGCTGAGCATGGACAGGGGTCTGAGTAACCTTCTCCAGTGAAGGTGTCCCTGCCTGCACAGGGGGCTGGACTAGATGGCCTTTAAAAGTCCTTCCAACCCAAACTATCCTGGGATTCCATTGCCCAAAACTCCATACAGGCACCTTTCAGAACCTCACATTCCCCAGTAAAACTGTCCCTTCAGCAGGCACTGAAAATAGTTTTATTTTACCCTGAGGTGGGACAAATCCCAGCAAAACACTTCTCTGCAAGTTTCCTTTACAGGATAAGGAGCCCCTTGGACTTGACCAAACATCCCCACAAAGGACAGGCAGAAGGACAAACACGGGCACTGGCATTGGCCATTGAATCTGCACAAGTGTCCCGAGTCTAAATTTGAATTTTGAGGCTTTGGGGTGACCTAACTGGGGCCTTCCAGCACCTGAAGAGAGCTGACAGGAAGGATGGAAACAGACTTTGGACAAGGACATGGAGTGGCAGGACAAGGGGGAATGGCTTCCCACTGCCAAGGGGCATTGGGGATGGGATATTGGGAAGGAATTCTTCCCTGGGAGGGTGGGCAGACCTTGGCACAGGGTGCCCAGGGAAGCTGTGGCTGCCCCTGGATCCCTGGAAGCGTCCAAGGCCAGGATGGACAGGGGTTGGAGCAGCCTGGGACAGTGAAGGTGTCCCTGCCCACTGCAGGGGCTGGAGTGGGATGGACTTCAAGGTCCCTTCCAAGCCAAACCATTCCATGATTCTGTGATGCACCAAAAGCAAACTGGATGGGTACAGAGCACTGGGGAGTGCTAGATGATGATGTGCAAGTTCCCCAGCCATCCTTCATCCAGGGAGGTCAAGGGATGCATGGAAAGCAAAGCTGGCAGCTGTGGAAGCAGAAATTGAGAAGGGCAGCATTGTCGCCATCCCAAAGAAAGTAATTTCTCAACTCAACTCCAGTAATAAGGACTAAAAATAGTCACCCAAAAGAGCTGAGCTGCACTTTCATTTCGTTTCACTCCCAGATGTCAACTAGTCCAATATCAGCATATATATTTACCATATGAGGAAATCCTGTTTGAACAACTTCAGCCTGTGAATGCTTTTCCTTCCCTAATAAACCACAAGATTAAGCATCACTGCAATGGCAGTATTCCCAATCCCAGTGATATCTTCTGACTTGATTATTTTGGGAATTTGCCGTTTAAGATAACATTTAGCTAAGCTCACACACTTGGCTTGCCTAATAAAACAGACTCCACAAAACAGCTGAAGTTGGTGTTTCTCAGAAGGCACAGGGTGCAAAGGACTTGCTGTGGACACTGAAAACGTCCCCACACCCCCACAGGATGTGGTGGGGATCCAAAAGGGACACAACCAGGTTAGAGATGGGCTCTGATTCCGGCCAAAAAACTCCTGTCCTGAAAACCTCAGTGACCCTGAGCAGCACACGAGGTTTGTGTTGGTGTCACTGTCACATCACACACCCTGGACTGTGCTTCACTGCTCCTTATCTGCCTCACAAATCCTGGCAGGATGAGACACAGCCACACTACACTAGACAGTCTGAATTTATGGATGATTAAATCATAAATTTTGCTAAAACTGTCCTCCTTTTCCTCAAGAGTTGCATAGCAGAAGAAATCCTTGCTAACATCATCAGGCCAGTTTACATAACCTGGAAAGGAAGGGTTTTATTTTTACAAAGAGTAACTGGATTCCATCAATTCATAACCAACAATTCCAGAAATCTCAGCAGATCCACTCTCCCAAGTCCTGCTTTGCCCTCAACAGTGCATTCCTTTTATTTTTAGCACAGGAGATACAATCCATCCAGGCAGTTTTCAAGCTTCATGTGTTGCCCTGCCCTGTTCCCCTGAGCACCTGACTGAAATGTGGGCACAGCTCTCCCAGGAGACCAAGAGTCCTCCCACCCCTGCTCTACACAGATGTTGGTACCTTTGTGGTACCAGGAAGGTGTTTGACAATATCCTGCACCACACCAGCAGCTCCCAGCTGCTCTCTTCAATGAAAGGGCCATTCCATCCTTTCAAAGCTGCACTTCTGTATTCTGGTCTCAGACCACTAAAAGTAAAGATCCTAGAAGAACCCTAAACACTTGAGTTGAAACTGGACGCTGCAGGTTCATCCCTGAAGTCCACTCAACATTGGAAACCACCACACAGCGCTGGAAGTTCTGAACAAATTTCTCCTATGCCCAGTGGTCTCCATGACTAAACATGAAAAAACAAGAAGGCAGCACAAGCTTGTAACCCTCAGGAATTTTCCAAAGGATTTGTGCTGTACCTCCTCCAAATGACTGACACAGTTACATTTAAACCCTGACTGGATTCTCCTCACAGCACATTTTTATATCCCCTTCAAACAAGTTGGTACCAATGTTGGTGTTTTACATGAAGCCTCCTTGCTTTCTCTGAACTCTTTTCCTGTGAGGACTTTTGCTGTGGCAGAAGTTAGGACAGTTTGTTGCCATCCCAGTTTGACATTCCACAGTCAGGTCTCTCACACACAGATTTCAGGATGTTAAAATAAGGTTCACAGCTGGGGAAAGATGCTCTGTCCTGCCAGGAGTCAGGTAAAGCACCTGCTCTTGTTTGAACTCTGATCATAACTGTTCTTCACCTTTCACCTGACATTAAACATCTTTATCCTGCATGATACAGGTGGCTCCAGCTCCAGAGTAAAAACATAAGGCATTGCCTCTGAAATTCCTATAGATGAAGGTGAGAAGTAAAGGATTACACTTGTGTGGTCAAACAGCCTTTACCCTGCTGCAGAGCCAGGCTCTGGGTTGTTCTTTTATGAGCTGACCACATTTGAACATTGTTAAGCTGCAGTGTTGGAAAACCTGGATCACGAATTGCCAACAGCATCCAGTGATGTGATTCCCTACGATGTGATGTGACTCCATCCGTGAGGGGGCTCAGGAAAAGCCCCTGTGCAGGAGGGCAGGGAGCAGAGCAGGGCCTGGCCAGCTGCCCTTCTTCTACTGCCCTGGCTGGGAGCTGGTGGAATCTGCTCCCTTTACACAGCACCAAAGTGAAATCGAAAGGGTTTGAGCCCTGGGCTAATCCACTCGGGAAGCACAGCGAGATGGAGACCGTTCCACACGGCTGAGGAACCTGGAGGCTCTCTCTGGGAAAGGAAAGTTCCCACCCTGTGGAGGAGCAGCACCCACAGCCGGAGCACCCCCTGCTCGGGCGGCGCCGGACCTCCCCGCGTTTCGCGGATTCCACGAGACCACAGCAGCCCCCGCACGGGTCCCAGCGCCACGCGGGGACACAGCGCGGATTTGTGCACGGCAGCGACAGCGGAGCGGCCCGGCGCTCCCGGGCGCTGCTGCTCCCGCGCCGCTCGCGACACGCCGGGCGGCCCCGCTCTCCGCCGGAACAGAACCGCTCCCCACGGGATCCCACAGCGCCTCCTCTGCAGACACCGCCCGGTACCGGCACCACAGGCCGCGCACGACCGGGCACCGGAGCCCCGCGGGAGACCCCCGCCCCCGGGCCCTGCGGAGCGCCGGGCTGAGCCTTCTCCA
>VZRX01014611.1:93594-105382 GCA_013398075.1 Notiomystis cincta
GGGGCGGGGCCTGCGGGGGGCGCGCCGGCAGCTCGGGCCCGGCCCTCAGTCGGTCCTGGGGGCTCCGCGCGGCCGCTCCGCTCCCTCAAACACCTTCGAAGGCGCTCGGGTTTAAACGAGAGGCAGCACGAGGCAGAGGACTAGCACGGCACACGCCGCCCAGAATAGGTAACGAGTAGGAAGCTCGTGACGCCCAAAAATGGGTTTTACACAGGTACACTGCCCTTTACACATGCCTGTAACGCATCCACTAGCTTTACCAGGGATAATTGTTAATGATTTTTAAAAGGAGGTGTTCGGTGTTGTCTGGGAGATGCCCTGCGGGAGGCCGGGCAGATGCTGGCCCAGTTGGATGCCCTGAGGGCTCAGGTGTGACAGGGGTAACAGGTCACAGGTTTGTAAGGGTCGCAGGGACCTCAGGAGACCCTGGAATCCAACCCCCGCCAGGGCACACAAACCTGCAGGTGACCTGGAGCAGCATCGCCCAAGGCAGGAGCAAAGTCAGGGTATATATGCAAATAAAACATCTCTATTTTACTCAAGGCTATCCCAAAATAAAGCATTTTTTACTTCTACTGGACTAATGCCCATTTCAGTGATTTCAGGCAAATCATCCTGATTCCACACTCCTGACTTGTCCTCAATATGAACCTGGGAACCTCAGAGCTACAAAAGACAATTATCCCAGAAAAGCAAAGGAGTCATTAGGCAGCAACACCTTCCTCTGCAGCTTTTTTGGAACAGGTCAGGCCTTGCTTCACTGCAGGTTTGTTGCCAGGACCCCAAAACCCCCCACTGGGAATCTGAACGGCAAGAATTGGCTGTGAAGACCCAAACACCTTCCCTCAGTTTGCTGTAGGAGCTGGAAATGCTGACACGGGACTCACTCAGGGCTTTCCCCTGGAGCTCACAGACATGGGAGTCACACAAGGCTTTTCCTTTGGATGTCACAGAGAGGAGACTCAAGATAGGGCTTTTCCCCTGGATGTCACAAACAGAGGAGAGTCACTCAGGGCTTTTCCTTTGGATGTCACAGACATGAGAGTCACTCAGGGCTTTCCTCTTGGATGTCACAGACAAGAGAATCAAGACAGGGCTTTTCCCCTGAATGTCACAAACATGGGAGTCTCTCAGGGCTTTTCCCTTGTATGTCACAGAGTGGGGAGGCACTCAGGGCACTGCTCCTGGATGTCACAGAGTGGGGAGAGTCACTCAGGGCTTTTCCTTTGGATGTTACAGACATGGGAGTCATTCAGGGCTTTTCCCTGGATGTCACAGACACAGGAGAGTCACACAAGGCTTTTTCCATGGATGTCACAGAGAGGAGACTCAAGATAGGGCTTTTCCCCTGGATGTCACAAACAGAGGAGAGTCACTCAGGGCTTTTCCTTTGGATGTTACAGACATGGGAGTCATTCAGGGCTTTTCCCTGGATGTCACAGACACAGGAGAGTCACTTAGGGCTCTTCCCCTGGATGTCACAGACATGGGAGTCACTCAGGGCTTTCCCATGGATGTCACAGACACAGGAGTGTCACTCAGGGCTCTTCCCCTGGATGTCACAGACATGGGAGTCACTCAGGGAATTGCCCCTGGATGTCACACACACGAGAGTCAGTCATGGGTTTTCCTTTGGATGTCACAGACCTGGGAGTCACTCAGGGCTTTCCCATGGATGTCACAGACATGGGAGTCTCTCAGGCCTTTTCCCTTGTATGTCACAGATGGGGGAGTCACTCAGGGCTTTCCCCTTGGATGTCAGACAGGGGAGGCACTCAGGGCTTTCCCTTGGATGTAACACTGTGGCACATCCTCCCCAGCGGGGATGAGCGAGGCCGAGCTGTGCTGTTGCACTCCCACGTTATCGCTCGTGTTTTGGCAGGACACTGAACATTCCCAGCTATCCGATAGCAAAGAGCACCTGGCAGGAGGGAACAGGACTGCTCTTCACATTAAGGGGGCAAACCAGCTAAGCTTTCTGTCTGCAAAGGACAACGCAGATTTCCTGGGAAGTGAACAGCTTGGCCATGGATCTGGTTACAAGAGCCAGACGGGACTGCACCACATGAATTTGCACCACAATGGAGCCCAGGCGGATGGAACCGCTCTCACTGGTGTTTTCAGCACAGAAACAAAATGAACCCGGAAGGGAGGAGAGAAAACAGTAGAACGATCTCGGGAAAACCAGGAGCTGTATTACTTCACAGAAACACAAACCCACATAAAACTCCATCAGTAATCAGTACCAAACAAACCCAAAGGTGGGAAATTATCCTTCCACATCTGGGAGAGGAGCCACATGACCTCGTAAGGCTCAAGAGACTCCAAATTAAGTTCTTTGCTATTACTCCTCAGCCTAACCTCTTTCAAGCCACTTTATAAGATGCAGCAATCCCAAATGGCTCCTCTTTTGCAGTCCCCAGGTCCTCCTGCAGTCCTTGCATTCCCTCAGAGCTGCCTCCCAGCAGTAATTAAGAAAAGCAAACCTGTTCATTACACAGGCCAAATTATTCATTCATTTTCCAGGGATCCACACATCTAATGCACGTGTACCCCTCAGGGCTGGGAGGCCGGAACTGATCAATTTGAAACTGCCTGTTCTAAACGTCCTTCTTTCTGTCACAAAATTTGTGCAGAGTATTCAGTGACAACTCTGCTTATAGTAGCTTTTAGTTTTGAACAGAAACAGCTCCTAGCTGCTTGCTGGAGCAGCACAGCAACAGCAGAGTCAGGCAGCTCAGTATATTTCAAACAACTCGAGCTCCAAATGAGTGTCGAGGCCAAGAGGATGTTTTTCTTAGCGGAAGAAATACAAGCATCCTGGATTTTGTTTTCCTGCTAATAGGTATAAAGAAGAATAAACAGCTGCTTTTTGTTTTCCCAAAATTATTTGCATTAAGAAGATCTGCAGATTCATTTTGAAATTGATGTCACATCTTTTTTCAAATGAGGACCAGCTGTTTGCTTTGCTTGTTTATAGCAGGCCATGTTTCAGGGATTTTTTGTTGTTTGTTTATTAAGATGTAGGACCAGGCTCTCCCAGGCTGCAGTTTGGAGTGGGGAGTGGATCCCAGCAGGCAGAAGATTCATGTATGTCATTACCATCCTGCCTCCTGTTGGGATTTGTGGAGGGGTTGACACCAAATGCAGCAAATTCAGGGATATTCCATAAATCCACGTGCTGTGAGGTGGCATTACCTGTGCCTCAGGCATTTCCCAAACCTCCTGGCATGGATCACCCACCTACAGGGGAAAGAGCACTCAAAAGGCTTCGTGGCAGGCTTTACCCCTCTTTAAAATGAGGGTCTATAAACAAAGGAAGCAAACAATGATGTCAGTTGACATCTTAACGGCCCAGCAACATCAGATTCATGTGCAATTAATAACAAGGCTTTTGATCCTGCAATCAGCAGCTCTAAAATCCATGTGCTTTCTCTGTACATTTGATTACATTTGAGGAAGCCAAAGGATAAACACTTATTAGCATTACAAAGTACTTTTCACGTTCAGCCAGAACTTCCTGAAGCATTTGTGGTCCGACACGATGTGGGTTTTATTTTATCCTCCTGCATGCGTGGTGAAACACTATTTATTCTGTTTATTCCAGCATTTATCCAAGACCAAGGGTGACTGTGAGAACACGCTGAGGAACGAGGTCTGAGAGAAAACCTTCATACTTCACTGAATAGTCATTTTTCTAATAAAGAAAGAAACATCTTGAGCTTTTTTTTCTTTCTTTCATAGCACTTGAAAGATATGTAAACTTTTATTAGGAGTTCTCATAAATTGAATTTACTGCTCCAAGAGTCTTCCAGCAATGGTAAAGTTTAGCTTGCTGGGTTTTATTAGTCAGAGTCAGTAAAACAGCAGCATCACTTGATTTGAGGCTGAAAACCAAGTGTTTCTTGGAAACTAATATAGGAAAAAGGTACCTACAACACTACCCAACATCTTGGAATTCTATGTTCAAGCCACAGATAGTTCTCACTATGGAGATCTTTGTACACAGTGTCAAAATAGCACACAAACAATAAAAAAGTCCCCCATCCTGAATCCAAAGCAGCTTTGCTGAGCGTACTCTTGGAATTTGAAGGTTTTAAGAGTTTCCCCATTTCCTGCAGGAGCTGATGAGTAACTCCACATACCATGCTTAATGAAAAACAACATATCGCCCATTTAGTGCGAGGCTTGAGGCTTTCCCCTCCCTGCATCAAGAATGTTGAGCCAGATTTTTTTCCACTCCATCAGCACCCAAGCAGATCTGCTCCTTTGGTTAATGGAAAGGACAATAAACCCAGCAGCAGCCCAAGATGTCCCTACACTGCAGGACTACTGGGATCCCTTGTGTTCCAGCTCATCCCACTTAGTTGCATATCCTAGGACAGTTTTTTCCTCTTCTTGCAGCTGCTCCTTTAACTTTGTATTTTCAGCTCAGAAAATCTGAGAGACAGGGGGTGTCTTTAGCTTGAGCAAAGAGAGTATTGAGGACATTCTTGTCAAACTTGGTCATTACCTAGCAATAATGTCTGCGGCTTGTCATTAAAAAAGAATCAAGGAGAAGCTGATTAAATACACCAGAAAGAAACAAAACTTTCCATTCCCTTACTTTTTCCTTGACACGTTGCACTTCATTTGAAGCCTGCTAATATACCAGCCAAAAGAATTGTAAGGGCCTGGATTCTTTCTTAATACAATGGTCACGGTTCACTAGTTAGAATCTGTATGGAATTAGCCAGAGACATGGACGAATGGAAAAACACACTAAAAGGCTGAAAAACAGCACTTTTTTCATGAGCTTATTCATTAGAAAACCTCATCAATACAGCACAAGTTTTTCTCTTTCTACAACTCTAAAAAATGATCACTATATAGTACACAGAAAATAAAGACACAAAATGTCAGAGCATTGCTTTTGCCTGGAATTTCAGAGTTGGCAAAAACTCGGGTCAGTGTTTCCATGCAAGTGCTTTCCTGCCGAGATTTTTGGGGCAAACTTCATCTTCATGGCAAAAGCAGCTTAGAGCAGCTGTGACACATCTTGTCCCATTTTTCCAAGTTCTGCTTTAACCAGCCATACCTGACAGCTGGAACCAGCAGCACCACACACTGAATCCAACCAAAGTGGCGTGGAAATCCATCAGCACAGGCACAAAACGTGCCAATTAACGTGGATGTGATCCCCATGAAAAGCCTGCAGGATGTTTCACTGCAGCACAAGCTGTCCCTCCTAATGCAAGTCAGCTCAGCCTCAGAGTATTGTTCATCCCACAGCATCCGACTGCCATCCACACAAAATCTATAAGGACAGCACAGGAGACTTAATGGAGTCGCTGGCACCTTTCCCATTTCAGGGCAAAGTCCTGCTGAGGAGGGGATTCTTTCTCCTCAGACTTTTATTTTTGTTGTTGCTTGGATAGCTAAAAGGTTTTCAAAGAGAGAAAAAAGCATCAATGTCTCTTGGTGAATGTGGCTTATGTTTGGAGGAAAAACCCAACACACCAGAGTGGAGGTTCCCACCCAGGTCTGATCTCTGTAACATGAAAGAATTGTTCTGGAAGTACAGGAAAAACAGCGAGTGGGGGCCCACACCAAGGCTGTGTCAACCATTTCAAGTAGATAACTCCTACACTGCTGCCTTCCTGTGCAGATCTTGGCAGAAAAATAAATAATAAATGTGTGGAGGGGAGATGATTCATGTTATTTAAAACTAAGGGAGAAGCTGCATGTGTATTCTTTGGAAAACAGGAGAGCAAGAGTGTGTTAGTATCCAGTGGGGAAATGACACAAGGGATGCTTTAGGATTCTTTGAAAAAATAGGATAAGAGGTGATATTCTCATCCTGGGGAAGGTCCAAGATTTAAAAGAAACTTGCTGGGAACTTTTGAAAGAAAAACTCATCCTGCTCTATGGACAAGCCAGAGATAACAGTAGAAAGAAAAGTCTGTTCTGTTGAAAAGGGTTTGAATTGTGGCTGATGCAGTTCCAGAGGAGCTCCTCACCTCCAAGTACAGCTATGGAACCATAGAATCCTTCTGGTTGGAAAAGACCTCCCAGCCCATCGAGTCCAATCTGTGCCCAATCCCCACCTTGTCCCCAGCCCAGAGCTCTGAGTGCCAAGTCCAGGCCTTCCTGGGACACCTCCAGGGATGGGCACTCCAAACCTCCCTGGGCAGCCCCTGCCAAAGCCTGACAGCCCTTTCCAGGAAGAAATTCCTCCTGATGTCCACCCTGAGCCTGCCCTGGCCCAGCCTGAGGCCGTTCCCTCTCCTCCTGTCCCTGTTCCCTGGGAGCAGAGCCCGACCCCTTGGCTGCCCCCTCCTGTCAGGGAGTTGTGCAGAGCCACAAGGTCCCCCCTGAGCCTCCTTTTCTCCGGGCTGAGCCCCTTCCCCAGCTCCCTCAGCCTTTCCTGGGGCTCCAGCCTCTTCCCCCAGCTCCATTCCCTTCTCTGGACACACTCCAGCCCCTCAATGTTCTTCTGGTGAGGGTCCCAGAACTGGACACAGCATTGGACGTGCCCTCTGCATGGATCTTCCACTGCACACCAGGGAAGCAGCAATTTTGAAGAATAATAATGGTACTTATTCATCTGAGATCCCCAGTCCTGCCTCTGGCTTACCCAAAGGCCTTCTGCTGAAACCTAAGCAGTGTCTAACCCCTAGTGAGCAGCTGGTTCCATACACAACTCAGTCAGGTATATTGTTAACAAAACTGGGGATACAAGGTCTGAACCTACTTCAACTAGAAGGTGACTTCCACCAGAGAAATACAGGGCCCATTTCGAAGCTTTCTGGCTTCATTTCCTCTGTTTATTCATACACTTATTTACTGGAAAGGAGATGAGAGCATGAGGGGAGAAGGGAGGGAAGGAATCCTGGGACAGCACATGCTGGGCTGTAAAATGCAAAAAAGGTTCTTCAAAACCGCCTGTTCTAAACATCACCTTGGAGTCCCACAATAATAAATACTCGATATTACACTGCAAGGGTCTAATTGCCAAGTAACTATAGCAATGGAGAGAAAAGCCTGTCTTTGGACACATTCCCTCCTGCCTTAATTCTTCCCTGGGGTGGGGAAGGGGTACAGAGAATGTGCTCTAGATCCTTAATGGATAACATTTTCCAGAGCCCCCTCTGAACACTCAGTGACTCTGGGATTTAAAAGCAGCAGAGTGATTTCTCCAAAGGAAGCTGAACGTTCAAAACAATTACACTGAACTATTCCATCCCCTTGGAAAGGGTTTAATGCACCAGGTCCTGAGGTGAGGCTGTCAGGATACATTGAGACACAGCAACACAACCCTTTATGAAGTGCCTCACAATCCAGCTGCTCACCACTGCTTCCTCCATCCCAAAAAACAGTGTTTTCCAGGGAGCCCAACAGCCTGAAAATGAGTAAGTGTGAAGCGAGACTGTGCTGGTCTGCACTGAGCATTTGTTTTTGCCAAGAGAAGACCACATTTCTGGGCTGGTTTTAAACACTGCCTTCTGGAATTTAATTCTGGGGATGAAAATTAAAGAATTACTTTGGAGGCTTCAAGTTATCTTTTCCTCTCTTGATATTTTCCAGAGCTGTTTAGAAACAGGAGGGTGGAGCTGGCACTGCTGGGGCAGTGGTTTCAGAAAGCACTTCTGTAGCTATTCAGGGGAAAAAACTGCTGGATCATGTTGGTATTTTTATAAGTAACTTGATGCGTGGTTCTATTTTGGATACCAACTATGCAGCAATGCAGAGTGATTTGAGCAAATTGCAGGGGGAGGAAGAGAAAAGGAAGATCCCCTTACAGAACAAGGGCTGCCTTCTCCAGGCAAACTCCTGAACCTCCAAGGGCTTGGTTTAACCATGTGCCTTTCAAAATAGGTTTTAAAAAGACATTTAGATTTTATAACGAAGAGAAAATAATGGTTAATTGTGGTTGTTCAGTGATAGGTGAAGGATTTGAACCAAACCAATTAAAAATGAACATCTTTCATTGTGACTCTAGATCAAAACCAGTTGACTTTTAAGATAAATGGAAGACCTAACCCAATGATAACTTAATGAAATTTTTGCCAACTTCAAGAATTTTTCACTTCTCTTTGTGGCTTTAGTCTCTAATTGACTTGTGAAAAAACTTGCAGTTTTATGAAGCAGCAGAGCCTCCTCCACCTCCATAAAAAAAAATTGCCAGAACTTGAAGAAATCAAAACAAGTAATCACAGCTAAAAATTGCCTCACAGTGTGAATGGGGACATTAGTACTTGACAAACACCCTGGGGGTTTTTTCACAAGGCTTCTAGAGAATGCCTTCCCAGCAGCCTACACACCATTTGCAACCCAAAATTCATTCTAGCAGGTTTGAGGACATTCACACTTACGTTGCTGGCTCCACAGAGCTGTAGCTCGCTGCAGGGTGGCAGAAGTCAGTGGGAACCCTTCCCACAACCTCTTCCTCTGAAATTAGGAAATCTATACGTGTGTATACAAGGGCAAAATTCTTCCCTGGGAGGGTGGGGAGGCCCTGGCACAGGGTGCCCAGAGAAGCTGTGGCTGCCCCTGGATCCCTGGCAGTGTCCAAGGCCAGGCTGGATGGGGCTTGGAGCACCCTGGGACAGTGGAAAGTGTCTCTGCCCGTGGCAGGGAGTGGAATTGAATCAACTTTAATATCCCTCCCAACCGAAACCATTCTGCAATTCTGTGATTCCAATTACCAACCTATTGTGTGGAATAACTGATTGAGTGGGACAGAATGATCTTGCTGAGATTATTCGGCTCCTTTTCTCAAATAAACAAGAATATGGGGGGCCCAGGTTGCTCTTAAAATGAGAAATGCTCTTTAAAAATGCTCTTAAAATATGCTCTTAAAATCCTGGGATATTGACAGGGATTGGCAACAGCTATCACACACCTGTATCTCATTTCAGTCCCTGAAGAGCAGCTGAGGCCAGACAGCAGAAATCACAGAATTATCAGGGTTGGAAGGGATTTCTGGAGATCATTCATTTCAGGGACACCTGGAGCCGCTGACACAGGAATGCGCCCAGGTGGGCTTGGAACGTCTCCAGCGAGGGAGACTCCACGCCCTCCCTGGGCACCTGTTCCAGTGCTCTGCCACCCTCAGGAATGTTTTCCTCCTGCTGAGGTGATGCAGGAGCTGTGCGGGAGGCAGGACCAGCGCCAGGGAAAACCTGCACGGGAGTGTGTGTCCAGTGATGTACCCAAGGCTGCAGTGAGAAGCTTCGCCTGCAGCACAGCTCGGCTCTTACCATGGCTGAGGCGAGAGCCCTGCGGGCAGGGGGGCGGCGGCGGCGGGGGCGGGCCCACCCCGGGCGCCTGCGAGGAGGTAGGGATGCTGCCATAGGCTGAGGGAGACGAGGGCTAACAAGGACACAGCGGGAGCTCTAGACGGAGAGGTGGAGCCCGGGACGGGCTGGGGACGTGGCGAGCCCGGTCTTACGGGGGATAACGGCGTTTGGGGCCGGATCCTACGGGGAAAAAGGGGATTTTGGGCCGGGCCCAAGGTCGGGCGCGGCGGCCATGACGCCCTCCCGCCGGTTACTATGGCAATGACGGCGAAATCTCGCGAGATCTGACGGTGCCGGTGATAGGTGGAGCACCAGCTCTCGCGAGAGTTGCGCGGGGGAGGAGGTGAGGGGACGGGCAAGATGGCGTCGGAGGGCGACCTGGGCAGGAAGTGGGACCGGTGTGTGGCGGACTCCGCCGTCAAGCTGGGTAAGGGCGGCACGGGCACGGCGGAACGGGATGGCCCGGGGAAGAGCGGTAGGGGTCCCCTGGGTTCCCTGGACCTGGGAGAGTGGCCGCCGGCGTGTCCTCGCGGCGCGGGGCCCACTGTCTCCCGCCGCCCCGGGTTCGTTTCAGAGCGGTTGTGAGCCCGGGAGGGGCTCAGGGTGTCCGGAGGATCCGCCCTCATCGCCGCTCCCGGCGTCGGGTAGAACCGGCGACCCCGGGCCTGGCAAGGTGACCTTGGCCGCGGGCTCGGACCCCCGCCGGGCCCGCTCCCAGCTCTGCGCCCCGGCCCGGCCCCGGCTTACCGCGCTCCGGGCGTGTTTGGCCTCTCGCTACTCCCTGTGTTGAAGGTAGGAGGTTTCCCTGGGAAATCTGGGCTCCGTAGGAAATCTGGGAGGCCTCCCGGCCGCAATGAATGAGCGGCGGGCAGGCACAAGCGGGTCCTGGCGTGCCGCGACCTTGCCCGCCTGCGGCTCTGCTGCGACGGTGGGTTTGAAATCAGCCTGTGCAGAGCTGCTCACATCGCTCCGTGTGCGAGGGGCTGCGTTTATTAAAAGCAGTAGGCAGCGTGACACGCTGAGAGCTTTGGCACGTGTCACTTAGTACAGCGTGTGGAGTGTGACATTGAGAAGCTCCGTCCGTGTCCCTGCCCTGTAGTTCTGCCTTTTCCTTACCTACGGGAACAGTTCTGGTGGTTTTTTTTTCCGTATTTATTTTCCCTTAAAGTGAGAGTTCTGCACGTGCCTCAGTTTTCTGCAGCAAACCGTTCACGAGGTTTCACTGGGGACTGTGAGTTTTAGGGGTGGTGGCGGCGCCGTGCTCGCCCTGTGATCGGCTGCAGAGTGACACCAGGCAGAGCTTGGGGCTTCACAAAACGTGTTTACAAACCCAGCTCTTTAAGTGCAATGCATAGAGCAAGAAGTGCAGTGTCTGATACGAAAGATATTTGTTCCATGTTGGTACAGATGTCTCTTTTAAAACCATAAATAATATCTGGGAAATGTGAATGTTTATTTCTTGTTGCTGCAGTGGCCTTGTGCTTGAAAGCTGATGAGGAACTCGGGGGTTTTAGTTGCCTAATACTTTTCCATTAGAAAAGATGTTTAATAATTCTAAGTAAACTGAAACTTCCATTGTTTATAACAGACCTTTGAAAAGTGTCAAGTGCTCCAGAGCAGTGTTTTTCCTTATGAAATTCTATTCAGGTTTGTCTGACAAACATATCTGGATATGTTTATGTTTCCATAGCATTAGTTGCTTTATCATAAAATATTAAGTATGCCAAATTATAAACAAGAACTTTTTCCACACCACAGCTGTACATGTCGGCATCCTGTACATCCTCTGCTCTGGAGGCTGAAAGAAGGGGATGCAGGGTTGATTTCACAGAATCACTGGCTGGTTTGTGCTGGAAGAGACCTTAAAGCTCATCCCATCCCATCCCCTGCCATGGGCAGGGACAGCTTCCACTATCCCAGACTGCTCCAAGCCCTGTCTAAGCTGGCCTTGGACAGTTCCGAGGATGTGGCAGCCACAGCTTCTTTGGGCAGCCTGTGCCAGGGCCTCCCCACCCTCACAGGGAAGGATTTTTTCCCATTATCCAGCCATATCCTGCCCTCTGTCATTGGGAAGCCATTCCTCCTTGTCCCAGCACTCCAGGTCCTTGTAAACAGTCTCTTTCCATCTTTCCTGTCAGCTCCCTTCAGGCACTGGAAGGATGCAATTAGGTCACCCCAAAACCTTCTTTTTTCCAGGCTGAACAATCCCAATTCTCCCAGCCTTTCCTCCCAGCAGAGCTGCTCCGTTCCTCTGATCATCCTGGTGCCTCCTCTGGGCTCTCTGCAGCAGCTCCATGGCCTTCCTGTGCTGGGCCCCAGGGCTGGAGCAGCTCTGCAGGTGGGATCTCACCTGAGCAGGGCAGAGGGGCAGATTCCCCCCTTTCCTGCTGCCCACGCTGAGGGCTCAGCCCAGGGCACAGGGAGTTTCTGGGTTGGGTCATGTCCACCTCTCACCCACCAGCACCCCCAGGCCCTTCTCCCTAGGGCTGCTTCTGACCTGTTCATCC
>VZRX01014611.1:105718-138140 GCA_013398075.1 Notiomystis cincta
CTCCTGCCCAGGGACGCTCCTGCCCAGGGACACTCCTGCCCAGGGACGCTCCTGCCCAGGGACGCTCCTGCCCAGGGACACTCCTGCCCAGGGACGCTCCTGCCCAGGGGCGCTCCGTGCAGCCCGGCTCTTCAGTGGGCCTCTCATCATTCCATGTTCTCTTCCACCCTAAAGTGGCAACAGAAGAAAGAGAGCCTGCTTTGCCTTGTGCACTGGTGCTCCACTCCGAGGGTCCTCAGGGTCGGCTTCACAAGGGTGCCGAGTGGAGCTCTCAGTGAAATTCCTCTTTTTCACAGATGCCCAAAAAGGTCCCATGTGCTGCATCTCTTTATCTTAGCACCAAAGCCGGTGTGATGGGCTCAGCCATGTGTTTCTCTTCATGCATGAGGGCACTTTTGTGGTTTGTGTGCTTTTACAACTGATCAGTAACTGAAGCATTTGTACTGGCAGCCTCCTGTGTGAACTGTGTGCTGACAACACAGATTTTTCTGTGGGATCCCAGTGGGAATGATTGTTTTTCTGCAGGGACATAAAACCTTGAGTGGTTGTGTTGATTGGTTTTGTAATATTACTGCAAACTTTGCTGGAATTTCCAATAAATTATCAAGGGTGGTTGTTGTACTGGAAAGAAAGAAGGAAAGAAAATATACTTTTTAACTTGAGGATTTAGTTGCTTGTTACATGGGATATAAGATTTGGTAAATGTATTTTTTTGTCAGACTTTTCCCTTTGGTGGCTGCAGTTTCCTTCCCAAACGCTCCCTTACATCCTTCCTGAGTGCTACAGCCGTGGAGAACTTCCCAGCCAATGGCTGGGGAAAAACAAACATTGTGATTAGCCCAGGTTTTCCCATTCCAGACTCTCTAAATAAAGGAAAGTGCTGAATTTCTGGAGCCTTGCATGCAGGACATTTCCCAGTGTCTGTGAGAACTGTGGACAGATAACTCCTGTGGATTAGTTTGAGGGCTGGAGAGACATGGGAAACAGAAGGGGGAGGAAGGGGAGGTAGAGCTCTCAGGCTGGCTTGATTAGCAATAATGTGGCTTTAAATTCCAGCCGGGGCTGTGCAGCCTGTATTTAGCCCGTCAGGATTCCCACTGCGCTGCACAGGCCGAGGTTTGTCGTTAGCTCTGATGTTTGTAGTTGGGCAATACTGTTTTAGTTGGAGACCAGGCTCCTGAAAAGGCTTGGTCTCCTGCCACTAAAACTTCCAAAATAAATATTTATCTTGTGTTGCATCTTTTGAAATGCTGTATTTTGTTTTTAAGCTCTTGGTCACTACCTGTGTGGATCTCGTAATTTAGTATTAACTTTTTCCTATTAGTTCCAAACAGAGGATGTTGTCAGGCGTTGTTAGGACAGTATTTAATTTCAAAGAGTAAGTGAACCTTTTTATGCTTGCAGAAAACATTGAGCCATTGTTAAATGGAGCTTGTGGTCACCTCGTCTTTATTAGGACTGATATTTATTTGTTTTGCTAATGAGGAGGCTGTACCCGGGTGGTTTTGTTCCTCTTCCATTCCAGCTGTAGTTGTGAGCGCAGTGTTTGTGTGCAGGGGACTGGGTTGTGCTTTCTTAGCCTACCAGGGGGTTTCTGATGGGCAGTCCTCGTTCTGCTGGCTCTGGCTTTGCACCATTCTCTAGGCTTTTCACCCAGGCAGTCATTTAAGTAATTTAACTCTGTTCCTTTTTCCCATTCTGATACTGATTTTTCCTCCACAAAAGCCGCTTGTTACTTTCTTGCAGAAAAATTGTTTGTTTCGGGTGTGGGAGCAGACTCAAACTACCGTGGCTTTCTTTTCCTTCCCAGCTTGCAAACCTTCCTCAACTCCTGTGTCCTCCCTAGCCTTCAGAGCCATTTCTTCCCTTTCATCAGCAGAACTGTGCAGAGGAGGGATGATGAAGGAAACAGTGTTGTGGTCTTCCTCCATCCTGCATGCTCCAAACCCTGTTCAAAGGGTTGGTTTGTTTGTTTAACTGATTGATGGTTCATGGCTGTTTATTTGGAAAGACAATTGCAAAAGACTGACAGAGGGTTTTTTGCTGCAAGGCTGTAATTTTCGACCAATTATTATTATGTGCTGTTTCCAGGGGACAGAGAGGCAATAAAGAGGATGTGCAGAAGAGAGGGAGGTTTCTGTGCCCACATGTCTTGGTTTGTTTTGAAGCTGTTGTTGTTTTAAATGAGTTGAGCACTGTAATTTCCCTGATACTGGAAGGTAATCCTAGGGAAGCTGTTTGCTTCTTGACTTGTGTGTGTGAAGTTGCTGTGTTGAAGTTAATATTTTTTCAGGAGAGAAATGTTTTGATGTATGTCTGTGATTGACCAAAATTCAGCCTGGAAGCTTGTAAATAACCCAGTGTAGTGATTTCATTTTCCTCTAATCCTCTGTTTTGACATCTGAAAATAAAATGCTTCTAATTTCCATTTAATAGGGATTTTTTTAAGAGAAAAGGGCACTTTGAATTCTCCTGCAATTGTTAACATTATTTCTTCTGGCTTTCATCATCTGCCTGCTTGAATAGCTGTTCTGTTAATGGCAAGGGTGAAATTGTATTGTTTGTGTCATTCCACAGATTGGGTATTTCAGAAAGAATCATTGTATGGATTGCAGTGTCAGTATTTTTAAATAATCCTTCACATGGTTATGAATAGGATAAAGTCAGTCTGTATAATGATAAAACTTGATTACGCTTTCTGAAAACTGGATTAGACTTTGTCTAAATATACAAAAATCCTGAAATTCCTGTTTTGAAGTGTTTTTTTTTGCTTGGCAGTTGTATCGTGGCCATCCCATATTAGCTACCAGGCCAGAAGGCTCGTTCTTCCTTTGGGGTTTTGTTTTGATTGCTGCAGAACATGGATATTATGTGAGCACACAACTGCTTTGTTGTGTGAGCTTTGTTGGAACCCCAAGTTATTTTTCCTTGTCATGCAGAAGCTCCAGCTCTACTGGTTGTGTCTTGCAGCAGACCAAGCAGTGTAAATATGAGCTGCTCATGGCTCAGGCTGTGCAGGGAGGCAGCACAGACAACAACAAATGTTTTCTTTGGAAGAGGTGGGCAAATGCTGTTCTGAGAATAGGCTTTTAGTCAAAAATCTAACAGCAATATTTGGTTATGCGATTAGCAGAGCTCTGAATGCAATGTCCATTTCCAAATTAAGGGGATATTGTCTTCTGTAGGAAGAAAAAGACAGGAAGCTCTAGGAATCCGGGTCTCCTCCAAGTGTGTTGTGCCCTGCTGTTCCTCTTGGCTGGCGCTCCAGATGAGTCAGGGAGCTGTGCCCTGCCAGGGTGTGCCCCACCAGCTGTGCCAGCCTGCTCTTGGTGGGCTTTGGAGCAAGGGAACCTGAAAGAGCTGTGACAATCCATCTGCTAGTGCAGCCTTTGGAAACCCCCAACCTCCTAAGGTCTGCTCCAGAGGAAGTGAGCCCAAAATGCCCTGACTTCCTGAACCTCTGCATTAGTACATTGATAAAATACCAGCTCTGCCTTTTTTGGAGGTGGCATGCAGTGGCAGTGCCCAGAGGAAGGGACTGTAGCCAAGTGATATCCTGAAGTTTGGTCCTTGAGATGTTACAGGAGCAGGTGGGAAGAAGACTTTGTTTTTCTTTATATCAGAAACAGTTCTCTGAGAAAATCCTTTCAGGGCTGCTGGCACATCCTTGGTGATAATAAATGAATAATGGGAGGTTTGAGAAGGATCAGGCTCCTTTCCTCTTCATTCCTGCCAGTGAGATGCCCCTGAAACTCTTCTTGCTCTCAGCTGCCTCTGTTTCTGAGCTGGGCCAGCAGACGTCAGTACTGGCCAGCCTGTGCTGGGTGGGTGTGAAGCAGCAGCATTGCCAACCCTCGTAGCTGGGCTGCAAAAGCCCTGAGTGTGGGTGTGTTTACTCCTGCTAAATCTTTCTTTTCAGCAATGTTATTGTTTTTATCAGTGGAACTTGTAATTGCAATAAGGCAAGGTAAATTTTCCTGTCAGAGGGGTATTTTCTGTGTTATGAGAACATTGCTGATTTCTTACACAGGAGCTTCTAAAGCAAGCACAGCCCTGATTTGTCTGAAAGCTTGGTGCAATATTGATCATAGAATTCCAGAATGGTTTGGGTTGGGAGGCACCTTAAAGCTGATCCAGTGCCACCCCTGCCATAGGCAGGGACACCTTCCACTGTCCCAGGTTGCTCCAAGCCCTGCCCAGCCTGGCCTTGGACACTGCCAGGGATCCAGGGGCAGCCACAGCTGCTCTGGGAAATCTGTGCCAGGGCCTCATCAGCGTCACTGGGAAGTTGTGCTATCTCATCATAGAGCAGCTTCCACTCCTCTCCCCTTCTCCTTTTAAAGAAGGGAGGAAATGTACCCTCAGGGCTCACAGTTCCTTCACCAGTCTCTGGTGTGAGGTTGGAGTTTCTGGTCCGGTGTCACTTTGATTCCCTGGGACATCACGGGCCCTTCGTGCTGCTGCCTGTGCCTCTGCAGCAGAGCTGATGTTTACCCAGGGTTTGCTTTGAGCAGCACTTGACCTGACTCTGAGTCCTTAAGGGTGAAAGCAGCCCCTGAAAGCTGCTGAAATCCCTGTCAGGATTTTTGATTATAATGATATTTGGATATTAATATTTTGTTATTCCAGTTTTTCTCTGTTACTGCAGTCAGATGCTAGTATAAAACAAAACACTCTTTTTTCTGCTTCTTTCTTGAGTACTTGGTATATAATTTCACCATGTTTTCTTCCAGTGTCCTTGCTCATTTTTCTGTCTGCTCTGCAAACAATCCACACCACAGGGGAGATGGGAATGAAAGCTTCAGAGTTGGTGTTTGAAGAAAATCTGATTCCTGCCACTAAGACCTTGCAACGAGTCTGCTTAAAATTAATTCTCTCTATAAATAAGTGATTTCATGGTCTCGGATTTCTAACCAGTGCTAAGTGCTGCCCTGTGAAGGCCCTGGTGTACGAAGGCAGCTTTTCTCCACATTTTTGCAAAGCAATTCTTTATGTATCTTGTCAGAGTGGGCTTGGAGGCTGAAGCTCTCAGTTTTGTATTTCTGTGTGCGGAATGGCAAAGGAAAATAATAGTTTTTGTTTTGGGATTAAGTAATTGAAAACCTTCCAGCTGCTATAGTAACAGTAACACATCTGCCAGATGTCAGTGAGCATTTTTTAATCCTTCTATTTTAAGTTTCAAGCTATTGAAGCAAAGTACATCTAGGTGTGGCTGTGTTAGTAGCTGCCTCAGCCTGTAGCTACTTGGGTAGCCTAGGAAAGAACTGTGTAGTATCACTCTTGGAGCAACTGTTGATTAAATTTATAGAAAAAGCTTTTCCCAGATGTTCTTATGGGGCAGGAGCCCATCCTGAAGATTTATGTTTCTCTCCGAGACACTTTTATGATGTCCTGTTGGGTATGTAGCGCGTGCTCTCCTGCCTGTTAGATTGATTGGAGGTACCGGGACGTTTTTCTTGGGAGGTGTAAGAGCCAAAAAAGCAGAAAGAAAAGGTTTTGGTGCCTGGGCTTGCTGCCTAATGCCAATTCCGTGTGGCTGTGGCGCTCTGTGTGGCTGGGACGCATAGTGGGGAGCAGGGGTGAGGTGTCCACAACTGTCCTGTCCCCTGTTGACACTGTAAATGAGTTTAGGCTGAAGTGATGGATGTGGGGTGGAAGAGGCTGTTTTTCTAGTTAAACATTTTAAACTGTCAGAGAAGGTGAAAAATGGATTGTACTCTTTCCTGTGGCCTTTTCCTCCAAAGAGTCTGTCATGCAAGAAAGGGAGGGAAAATGTGCCTGGCGTAGATCAAGCCCTTTGCTTTTCCATGTTCGTTTGTTTTTATTGTAAGATAAACCTTTCATGTTTTATTGTTATGAAGTTAAAGCCTGGCCTAGAGGTGCTGATCTTCAGGAGGAACAGCTGGAGTGTCCCCTGGTCAGGTGGGAGGCTCTTTGAAGCGACATGTTGCCTCTTTAAGAGGAAATGGAGCATGTGAGAACTTAAACCTGTAAAACTCATCATCAGCTCTGCCATTGTTTATCTCTGGTGTAACTTTATATAGAATTAAAGTGAAATGCATTACTTTGCTCCTGAGGCAAGATGGTTTTGCTCCCCCTTGGTCTTGGAGACACAGGAAATGACCACATAACCACAAATACTTTCTAGTGGAATGAAGATGAGTGACAAACTTCCCACAGAAAGAGGTTTCTTAACCAGATGGGGTAAAGAATTAAGGTTCTGGGTTTAAGTTAAAACCAACTTCTAACTGTTCAAAGCAAGTAGAAAAGAGCAAATGCTGTACATGCAGTGGCTGGTGTGAGGGGCAGAGCTGGAGTTTCTAGTGGTCAGGCTGTTGTGATGACAACAGCTGAGCACAGACTGTAGTCTGTGCCTCAGTCAGGAGAGGAGTGAACCCAGTTGCCTGTGAGATGAGGAAAACTAAGGTACTTTTTTGGCTTTGTTTCTCAAGTTGCCGTCTTAGACAGAAAGCCAAAATCCATTAGCTGTCAGATCTGCTCCTTCACTTCTCTGTAGCATTTTCATTACTTAAAGCAAGGTCTTAGCTATCTTACCATCATTTTTTTGTACTAATTGTCACTGTAGACTCCTTACAGCTGAAACAAAGTGCATTGGTAGCCTCTAAAATTGCACAAAAATGCATTTGCATGAAGAAGAACAATCCCTTGAAATGAGCTGCTTCAGAAAAAGCTTTCTTAAGATAGAGTAGTTTTTCCTAAGTCAGTCATGCTGCACTACATCTCTTTAACAGTGGTGTTGGTGTGGAGGAATGCCTAGTTTGTGGTTTAGGCTTAAGCTGAATTGCAGTTGACATAAATAATAAATTCTTCACCTTTTAAGTATATCCTGTAGCTTCCCCATGGCCAACAGGAAGCAGCATTGATGGCATCTGAGTGGAACCCTTACAGAGGAGCTGTAATGTGAGAGAACATCTGAAGGAGGTGAAGAGAGTTTGAGATAATGATAATTTCTGGAAGTAAATTGGAAGAAATTGTATTAATTATAGCTATTTCCTTAGTACAGGGTTGTCTTAAGACAGGAAGCAGTTCACCACCAGGCTGGTGGGAAGAATGTGGGGTTGACTGGTAACGTGGAAAATGTGGTGACATTAGAAACTGCCCAGGCTGTGCATTGAGATGATGTAGAATTTGTCATCCTGTAAATCATTTCTCATTGATTAGCTAAGCTGTTTGCATTGGCAGAGGGGATGTTCCTGGGACGGGAAGTGTGGGACCAGGATTGCTCCCTCATGCCAGGGCTGCTAACTGGGCACTTCAGACAGTCCTGGTGCTGTCAGAAAGACTCCCCCCACCAAGTCCTTGTCAGCCCTGAAGTGCAGCAGCCCAAAGCAAACCGCTGCAAGTGCGGGTTGTAGGAACGGGCTGGCAGAGGAGCCGGGCCAGGGCGCCAAACACAATGAATTTGGAAGATAGTAATTATCCTTAATGGCATAAACATAGTGGGAGAGCCAGCAGCAGCTGGACTATAGCAAAGGTCCGGCAGGAAGGCTCTGTTGGGAGTGGGCTGGGGGGATTAGAGGGTGAGCTGTGGCTCTGAGGAAGGCCTGATGTCTCTTCCAGGCTGCGGGGGAATATTTCTCAGTGCCACGGGTCTGAGCGAGCTGCTCCAAGGAGTGTCGTCTCTCACTGTCTGAAAGGCACAAACCCCCTGACACTCTGGGCAGACATCTGAGGATCTGAGACTTTCCCTGAGCTGTGCAAATGATTAGAGTGAAGGCTTGACCTTCTGCGGCGCACTCGGGCTCTGAAATGTCTGGGGGAGTTATGTCAGGATCGCTTGGCGGGCGGTCAAAGCCCTTCCTGCATGTTTTGTAAGCCTACTCCAAAGCTGTGATGACCTGGTAAAGTAGTTACCTCTGGCACAACTGAAAATCTGTAGTAAAATGAAAAGGGTTTTCAAACCAGCTCCCATTTCCAGCTCTCAGTAAATACAGAGAGTAAAGTCCTAATTGAGAGTGAACGTGAGGGGGTTTGCTCAGATCATGTTTGCTCATCTCTGTTCTAATATTCAGGGACTTATAATCAATTAAAAATGTGAGATGCTTAGTTAAGGAATGAGGTGGTGCATCCTAATGTACTTAGGATGTCAAGTATTTTTGAGTAATCTGTTCCTCAATAGAAACTATCAATATACTTTTTACAAGGAAAACACTTTGAAGAGCACAAGGAAACTTAAAAAAGAAGCAGCAGCATCCTGTATGCCACAAGGGTACAGGATTCCTTGGCATTGTTCTGGACTCAGCCCACTTACTAATGCATTCAACAGCATCACGTGCCTTTAGGAATATATAAAAAAAGATGTATTTTCATTAACAAACTCATTATATTCCATTTCTTGTATTGAAGGGAGAGAATTGAAACCCATAACAGGATGTGTTTGCTGCAAAATAAACCTGAAGCTGCTGGTTTGGGTTTTTTAAATGACCATATGCATTAGTGATTTTTTTCCCCTTTTTCAAACTTCTGTACTTCTGTGCCTTATCTAAAATTCTTGTCTTTAGTGGACATAATTAAAGGTAGAATTTGCCCACTCAGCTGCAAGTTTTCACTGGGATATTGATTGGGTCCTGAGAGGAGTTTTGCAGACTTGCCTGACATCTTGCACAAAATCATCATCTCACCTTCCAAGGAAAGCAAAAAATTATTTTTAAATATGCCAAGTTTTTTAATGGTGCTGAATAATTTTGTTTCAACTGCTGCAGTTACTTCTATATATAGTATAAGGATGTGAAAAGTCATTCACTCCTAATGTTTTTAAATATGCTCCATAATGAATGTTGTGGGTGTGAAAGATAAGCAGCCTGGAGCTTTCTTTGTAAGGTATAGGGTAACACAAAGCTTCAAAGTTCTGCTGCCCTCAGGACACACATTGAAGCAGTTAAAGTAGTGAGATAAATGAAATACAATGAGATATTCATCTGCAGAATCTAAAGCTCAAGGACACAATAAGTTTTCATTTAAGTATTTCTCATTTGCTGACAATGAGCCAAATAAATTTTAATTCCACATAGTAGATGGTGACAGAAATTCAGGAACTTTCCCTGAGATGAGAGTCTGGTTTGTTTCCGAGATATTTCTGATAATGTACTTATCACATATATTGGGATTCTAATCTGAATTAGCTGCTTACAGTTACTTAAGAACACAAGAATTGGGTTTTTTCTGATTTGTTATGTAAGAACTCTTTGGTTTTGTGTACTGAAATAACATGTAGTTGGATAGTCATAGTCTGATGTTCATTGTCTGATATTCCTGAGTTGGAATAAAGAATTACTGTAAAGAACTAAACCATTTTCCATTGCTTTGCTCTGTCTTTGTCCTCACTTGCTGCGTTTCTTCTTACAGGTGCTGGATTTGGATTAGGAATTGTTTTCTCAGTCATCTTCTTCAAAAGTAAGTACACTGCATTAATCTTGGCTGCCTGGCTTCTCACTTTCCTTCTGTTGGAGGTGCAGTTAAAAGTCTTTAAGGCAGGTAGAAGTTAGACCAATTCTTCCATTGTTTGTCATGTCTTTTCCTTTGAAATGGAGTTCCCAAAACTTTCAGCTGTTGTGTAACAAGGCTGTTATCCATGGCACCTCCCTGAGCTCCTCCTGTGCTCAGCTCAAATCCTGGAGTTGCAGGAGCCCCTGAGCCAAATCACTGGAGCCATGTGTCTAGACATCAGTTTATGCCAGCCTTGCCAGGGCTTTAAAACTGATCTTAGTTCTTCAGCTGTGCTTTAGAACAGAGTAATTTGCAGTAATACCTTGAATTCAGAGATTGCTCTCTGTTAAATCCTAAACATGTGTTACTGTTACTCTTCATCTTCTGTCGTGGGCTGGTTTGGAGGATTTTAGAACTTGAAAATGCCTAGAATGCATCTTCTAGTAATTTGTTCTTCCTTGGTGCTTATATAAAAATGTATAACAAACACTTTTCCTTGACTTTACGTTTTCTTCTCTGCCTCTTCCACAGGAAAGACATGGCCTATTGCATTTGGGTCAGGGATGGGGTTAGGAATGGCTTATTCCAATTGTCAACACGACTTCCAGTCTCCATATCTTCTCCATGGTAAATTTGTAAAAGTAAGTATCGATGTGTCATGGTTTGACACTGGCCCAATGCCAGGCAGCCACAAAAGCCACTCACTCACCCTCCCCTGCCACAGCTGGGCAGAGAAGAGAGAAAAAAATATTAATGAAGGGTTCATGAATTAAGGACGGGAGAAAACACTTCAAGGGCAAAACAGGCTCAACTTAAAGTTGCAAAGTGAATTTATTACTAACAAAATCAGAGGAGAATAAGGAGAAGTAAAATAAGCCCTTAAAACACCTTTTCCCCCAGCCCCTCCCTCCTTCACACAGACAGAGGGTCCTGGTCAGTTCATCACTGAGATTTTTTTCTGCTGCTCAGGGAGAGGAGTCCATTCCCTGTGAGACTGTGGGGTCTCTGTGAACTTCTCCAGTGTGGGGCCACTCTCATGAGCAGCAGCCAAACCTCACCTGCTGCAGTGTGAACTCCCCCANGCAAGGGCTCAACTGCTTCACCATGGGCTTCACCACGTCCTGCAGAGGAATCTTGGCTCCAGCACCTGGAGCAGCTCTTCCCCCTCCTTCTCCGTTGACCTTGGTGTCTCCATGTTGTTCCCTCACATGTTCTCACCTCCTCCTCTTCTCTGGCTAGAAGAAAAACTGTGTATACTTTGTTTTCATTTCCTTCTGAAATCTGTCAGCACAGAGGTGTTACCAGCCTCTCTCCTTGGCCCAGTCCTGGCCAGCAGCATGGCCATCCCCATGTCCATCCCCATGTCCATCTCCAGAGCCACAGGGACTGGCTCTGCTGGACATGGGGGAAGTTCCAGCAGCTTCTCACAGAAGCCACCTCTGTGCCCTCCCCCACTACAAAAAGCCTGCAAAGACCAGCACACAGTGCTGCTTGCTGTTGGTTGGTAACTGTTCATAAGTCAGCATATCCCTTTGCATGGATATTCCCCTGCCTCTCCCGAAGGACTGCTAGTAGGAAGAAACTTGTGTTGCCAAAGCTGGAATGTTCCCCTGCTCTAATATCTGGTGTGTTTAACAGTAAATTTACTAGACTGAGTACATGGGATTAGTTTAACAGATCCTGCAGGTAGCTTTTCCCACAGCCTGAAAACACAATAAAAATACATGTCAGAAAAGCAGAAAAACTAAACTAATATTAAGGTTCTTCTGACTTTAAAAGAGGTGAGCTAGGAAGAAACTGAAAGTCATGTCAGGCACGTCAGGTAGATCTGTCTGTGGAAGGAGATCTTTGATTTTCTGTGAGGTTTTTGGTTGTTTTTTTTCAGTATGAAAACACTGATCACTTCTAAGTTTTGTGGCTTGTTTGTCTGGATAGTAATGCAGTAGTTAGTCTGGAAAACAATGTACCCTGTAATCAGTTTTGAAGAGCATGATTTCAATGCCTTCAATATTAACACTGAAGAAAAATACTTTAAAATATTTTACCATGCTGAAGTAAAATACTTTAAAATAGATTAATTAGCAGGAACCATTTATGTACTCACAAACTGGCTGCAGTGCACCAGTCCACCAACTGACTCCATTAGTATTTTCTTAATTTCTTCATATGTCAGAGTTGGGGCTGTTCTCATGGTAATTTATCACTGTGGCATCTGGAAAACTAAGGGAGTGTGAGTGTGTTCTGGATCCACAGAGCCATGGCCTGGTTTAATCGTGTCAGTGACACTGGCAGAGGCATCCAGCAGCACATATTTACAGTTACTTTAGCACTTCTGAAAGTACCAAGGTAAAATACTCTGCCAGGAGCTTTTCATGCAGGACACAGAGTGCACAAATCCCTCCTGTTCCACTCCTCTGCCTGCTGCACGAGGCCTGCAGGGCTTCTCAGGCTTTTCCTGGTGCTCATAGAGCTGCAAGTTGAGCCTGGTCATCCTTAGATTTACTGGCAGCTGAGCTTTTGCCAGCCTTCTGCAGCCCTACCAGCCATACCTGCTTACAAATATTTTCTCCAGCTGCCTGTTAAAGGGAACTAATAAGATCAAATAAAACCTTTGGAGAGCAATATAGAGACACTGACTTGGATACAGCTGATCAGCATTGCCAGCTACTGCCCAGAATCAAAAATCTGTGTGGCTCTTCTGGCTGGATTTGTTAACATTAAAATGCTTCAGTTTTCCACACCATCCTGAGGTTATTCCTCCAGTTTATGTTTCCAAAAAAAACCTGGAATGACATGTATGTGGCTCCATGAGAGTGATAAATGCTCTGCTCACATGTCCTGGGAGAGCATTCGTTCAAGGATGCTTGTTCAGAAAACAGTGTCTGGACACCCTAGGAAGGGATTTTATTTGGATTAAGGGCTAATCTGGAGCAAAGGTGGTCCTTGGAAGCATGAGGTAGCTGGAAGGACACTTCAGATGCTGCCATGGCACAAGACAAATAGTTTCCAGTGCACTGTCTCCATGGCTTTCTCTGGCACAAAGAGGCTGAGAGAGGGAAAATGTGGATGAAGCCATCTAATGGTTAATGTCATTAATTCACTCCAAAATGTCATGTCATGGGTAATGGCTCCAGGGTTATTACAACAAAATTATTTCATTTCTCTTGGTTAGGAACATGGAAAATATTGTTCCATTATCACTCATCTGTTTTTTTCCTAGAAAAATTCGTTATAACTAAACTCTACAGGATTTCCTTTAGAAAACTGAGTTCTGTTCAAATGCTAACTTGTCAAAATGAGAGAATCTGCAAGGAAATCAGCTTTATTAGAGGGAAATGTAACACGGATTAACTTGGACAAAATTATTTCTAGTTTTCTGAGCCTGTAAAGTTCACATGATCACAGGAGCACTCAACTTGGAAAGGACTTCAAGGAGGTCCTGGGGGTCAGCTGTGAGGTCAGACCAGGTTACTCAGGCCTTTATCCAGTTGAGGTTGTTGGTTCTTCAGGATCAAGTTCTGAATTCTGAGTCCTGAGTCAGAATGAGAGAGGACAGAGGACCTTCACAATACCAAATAATCAGGAGATGTCAGAGTGACTTTGCAGCTGTTCTGGCTGTAACTTGGGTCATCACACTGCCCATCCTTTGGGTTAGAAATTCCATCATGACACCCCAACACCAGTGCAGGAGCCATTCACCTAGACCAAAAGAACACTTGAAATGCAGAAAAGTTCTAATTTGTGGTCAGAATATTCAGAGGGCTTTTAAAGTAACTTGATCAAGTGAATTTCACTGTGACTTCAGTAAATTTAAAATCAATATGTCACAATTATTTCTAGGCTTAAAATACTATGGCTGTGAATTACACAGCCTAGATTTCCTTGCAAAATGGAAAATATCCTAATTTTCAAGTTATTTAGCCTGTATTACCACCCGAACCTCACAGTCCTGTACTTTGATAGGAATGTGGGTCTATATTGATGTGCAAGAACACAAGAAGGCATCTGCAGCCTTTCCTCTTGTCCTTTGTGGCTTTGGTTTCAGTCTGATTTCTCTTCAGCCTGTGAATAGTTAACTCGACCAATAATGTGGGGTTTTTTGAAGTACCCAGTTTATCAGAATGCAGGGTTATGCATGAAAACATGGCATGCTTCTGGCATGAAAATAGCTGCTTGGTTCCTCCAAACACAACTTCTTGCTTTAGCAAAGGATGAAATGTTCCCATACCCTCTGGAAGTGTCCCAGAGCTCAGTGACTTGCTTTACATCCTGCAGCACCTTCCATGTAAGGAACCCAAATGGCTTTTTAATAATATAAGCCTTCTTGCTTTGTAGGAACAGTGACTAATGGCTAAGACTATCCCAGTGGGAAGGAAGGAGAAATCAATGATTATGCCTCAGGAATACTGAAGTGCCCCTGGAATAAGCCAACATTCTTCAGTAACGATCACCAGTAACTCTTTATACTCCAACAAACTGTTTCTGTCTATGAAACAAAGGTCTGTTGCTTGTTTTGTATCCTGTCTGAAAAGTGCAAGGAAGAGCTCTTCTGGGAAATAAATAAAAGAAAAATGGCCTTCTCTGGTGTGTTGACTTTGTATGTGAGTGAGAGAGAGGGAGAATGGAAGGAGAGGACTTTGGAGTAGCCAGCAGCTGGGACCACCTGGGCCACTGGGAGAGCTCCTCAGCAAAGCCAGCCGTCGTCTGTTCCTCCCCACTCCTGAGAGCAACCCCCATCCACCACCCAGTTCAAAGAAGCATTCCCACCTCATAAATCACCCACTAGACCCCTGCTGCTTGTGCCGGTGTTTGGAGAGGAATATAAATACTCCTATGTCCTGTTTGTACAGTTGCCCTTTAAAATTGGAATTTTGTCCTCTCAGAAGAGGCAGAATCCAGACGGGTAAATCCAAACTGTGTGACGGATGCAGCAAGGCCCTGCTGTCTCTTGTAGCTTTGGGTCATGGAGTGACCCCTGTTTGAAACTTCCCAGGATGGAGGGTGAGTTAAACACATCCTCGTGCCATCTGGCTCTCAGCTTACCCTTCAGGCTGATTGTTTTTGCACCCCTCTTCCGTGGGAGAGCAGAGAGGTTTCAGTGTCTGGGAATGGGTCACAACTACTTAAAGCTCTTTATTGCCTTGGCAGGACACTGCTCCAAGCGCTCCCTTCCTTACACCCACCCCAGTCCTTGTGATGCTGTGTTGGTACGTTGTCTGCTGCTCTTCCCCTGGCTCAGGAGCTTTCTTCACTGCTTCTTTACCCAGCACAAGTTTCTCGCTATGGAGATGACTCTCGAGGATCTCTTTTCTTTGTCCCACACTTGTGTGTTGTCCCTGTAGCACAAGGAGTGAGTGACGTCTCAGGATGGAAAGGGAATGGCAGAGGTTGATGCAGACCTTCTTTTATCAAAAGCCTGTTGTGCTGCATGGTGAGTGCTGAGGGATGGAAAAGTGACAGAACAACAGCCCAGAAAGGAAAACAAGTTGTGTGATGGGTGTTCTTTAAACCATGCCAGGAAAGGAAGGGATGGACTGAGGGGTAGGCTGGAGTTCAGAGGGCTTGAGAACTCCTTATCTTACAGGCATGAGGTGTGGGTGCTGCAGCAGTCCTGCATCCCCCCTCTCCTGGGCACTGCTCTGTGGATCCTGCACTCTGAGAAACTTGTTGAGCTGTGCCCAGAGTCAACAGAGGCTGAGGAGCTCGCCTGGAGCAAAGGACTTGTGAAACAAAATAGCTCTGGTGCCAGAGCAGCATTAAGACTGTCAGAGCATGATACCATCCAGGACCATTGCTCCAGCATGTCCTTGTTTTTCCACCTCCTCCCTTGCCGGACTGCATTCATCAGTCAGGTCAAAACAGCTTATTGAAAACAGGATATCTTTCTTTCTTCCCAATTTTGGATCATTTTATCCGGCCCCAATTTTTAATTTGAACTATGTACTTTGGAGCCATAGCTTCTCTGGTTTGGAAAGGGGTTTTATGGAGTTCTCTGTGTGTGTGCTGCAGTCTGGGAAGCCAGTAGGATCTGCTGGACAGAGGAGCATCAGCCTGGGCAAGACCCAGGAGAACCAAAAGCTGTGGCAACACCAAACATAGGGACTGTCAGTGTGCAGGGAAAGCCTCAGCTCCTGCTGTGTCATTGGGGCCAATAATGAGTTCCATTTTTATTTAGTGTCCCTGGTAATGAGTCATCCTGTCCTTACACGCTCTGCTTCAGCTCAAATATGACTTCCTAGAGTTAATTCTTACCTTGGGCAACTGTGGCCTGTGATCAAGTGGTTCTTCTGGCCCTGGAACTCAGAGAGATCAGTTGTGGATATCAGTTCCCACTGTGTCCTTTACTGCTACAGTGATAATAATGAGAACAAAGGTTCTTGCTCAATAATGTGAAGTCAACATGGGTGAGTGTGGGAAAAGTGCACAATTCTAAAAGTGGAATTTAAATCTGTCAGTGCCCTTTAAATGGGGTAAAAGCTTAACTTTTTGCTTTTCTTCACAGCTGCCTTGCTTCTTGTTGTCTGTGATAATGTATATGTATGTATGTATATGCACATATAACTACCACTAAAGGGTCTGTATCTGTTTTGCTTTATTTAATTAAAGATGTATTATCCCAAACCTATTTTTGAACCTGTCCATGTAAGCTGTGCAAAATATCTTCTTGTGAGGACAAGTTTCCTTCTTCCCTCTGTGGGAAGGAGCCTGTACCCTTCCCAACTGAGGTTGGAATAGGAATGGTTTCCTGCTGCTTGATTTCTAATTGCATAAATGGAAGGGGGAAAAGTGGAAATTCTAAGTACCAAAAGGCATGTTAAATTTAGTATAATACACTCATCTGGAAACTATCACATTTTTCCTTCTTTCTTAAGCCTGCTGAAATCATTGCTTCGTCTGTGGTGTGATTTGGATGGGGACCAAAAAGTGCAAACAAGATAGGGCTGAAGAAGGCAGGTGTCCCTACCCAAACTTAGTGAGACCTTTTAGGAGAGAACTTGTATCACAGTTGTGATAGGAGTATACAGTGAGTAAGGAAACCGTATCACTACCCAGGAGAAGAGGAAAAAAAAGAAGCTGTTTGCTGACTAGAACTGGTTTTGAATGTTTAACAACTCCCCAAGTGCTCAGCTGACCACAAATCTGCCTCTTTAACAGCTTGATTAGATGTCTGCTGAGGCTTTGAGATGAATAAACAAGTCACGGAAAAGCAGAGACAGCAGGGAAAAAAATATCAAGCTGCTTTTCTATTGTTTATCCGAGTTGTTCGTGTTTGATCAAGATACCGTCATTGCTTTGTGTTCCAGTGCTGCCTGGAGCCACGGCCAAGAGCAGGACCTGGCTGTATGTGGTGCTGTACACACAAATAAAAACCAGCCTCTGCCCTGGAGAATTTACAAACCAAACAGATGGGCTACAGAGAGGTAGGAGGGCTTGTAATTCCCATTTTAAAGATGGGAGAAGCTGCAGGCAAGGTCAGGGAGAAGTCGTGCAGGGAATGTGGTGTGCAGCCAGGACTCGGATTGGAGTCTAGCAGCCCATCCTTCCCCACTGGACTTTCACGTGGTTGTGGAATCTCAGGGAAAGGCTGCCCTTCATAGAGGTGTCTGTGCCACCCTTTGCTATCTTCAAATTGCCCCAAATTCTTACTGGCAAATCCCTGAAAATGTAGGAATGATGTTTTACTGTCCAGAGGGTGATAGCTTATGGAATCACTTGTAGGTGTAATCCTCAGAACTGACTTGGGTGATAATCTGAATCTGATCAGGAGAGAAAATACAGAAATGTATTCCCAATTCTTTGTGCCTTATGGACTGGGACACTGCTGTGCTAAGCAGAACATAAACATAATACTAGGAGAAAGTCATTGTCTTAGTAAATGTACATTAAATATGAATTCAGGTAACAGATGGAGAAAGAGGGAGGATCAAGGAGACAGCAGCATTCCAGTACCATGGAATCATGGAATGGTTTGGGCTGGGAGAGACCTTAAAGTTCATCCAGTCCCACCTCTGCCATGGGCAGGGACACCTCCCACTGTCCCAGGTGGCTCCAAGCCCTGTCCAGCCTGGCCTGGGACACTGCCAGGGATCCAGGGGCAGCCACAGCTTCTCTGGGCACCTGTGCCAGGGCCTCAGCACTTTTGGAGGGAAGAATTTCTTGCCAGTGTCCATTTTAAACCTACTCTCTTCCAGTCTGAAGCCATTCCCCTTGTCCTGTCACTCCAGGCCCTTGTCCAGACTTCATCTCCAGTAGTGGAAACACAGCAGTGATGGTGTAACTCAACTCTTCCAGGGAGTTCACATGGGTGATTCTCCAAAGGAGAAGGAATTGGTTTCCCAGCTATTTTTCTTGGGTTCACTCTGAGTTTGGAAACAATGCAAAAGAAATCACAAAGGTGCCTGTTTGCAGATGCAAATAGTGGGTGCACAAGTGGACTAAAGGTGACAGGTTGTGGTAGTGACGTGCTACAAGGTACAGTTGATGCTGCAGCTGGAAGGGAGAGGCTTTTGGAGCTGGGGAACCCCTGGCCCGTGAGTGACCTGTTGGGAAAACCCCATTTTCCAGCAGTTCTGAACCACTGCTGACCCTTCTTTCAGTCAGAGCCAGCAGGGTTTGGTGCTAACCCCATACCACACACACACCACAGTAAGAAACAAATTTCTCCTCATCTACCACCCTGCTCCTGCCTTTGGAAAGAGGACTGGTGCAAATTTTGGCATGCCAGCCCTGCAGGCAGCTGGATGCAATGTGCACTGTGTCTGTACTGCTCCAAGAGTCCAGCCTATAGCCCACCCACAGTGAAATGCTTAACTGAGATTGAAACTAAATGGGAGCACAGTTTATGGAAATTCAGCTGTGGATGGCCGTTCTCTCGTGCCTTCTGGCTGTCAGCACTTTGCTGTACAGCACTGCAGGCCCCGGGAGCTGGATTTTCCTCGTGGTGCTGGATACCCACCTCCTGGAGCTTACAGAGATGCTTAGAAAGTTGCTGGTGACTAATAAATCACTCTTCATCTCTGGTCTTTATTGGTGGTGCTTGTAAAGCCTCCAGCTCTGTGTTAGGAGTGGATGCCCCTTCCTGGAAAAGGTCATGCTCTGATCAGTTCAAATTCAGTTCATAAATCATGCAAGGGAGTGTGTTTCTTTTCAGAGGTTTTAGAGGATATTCTTCCTCCCCCTGAGCGCTGCACTTGACGTTGTTGGCAGTGATAAACAGCTGAACCCAAACCCTCTCCTACTCCCATGAGCCCTGCATTCCCTGTGGATTTGGATTGAAGGACGTGGAGCTGCTGGAGAGAGTCCAGAGGAGGCACCAAGGTGATCAGAGGGATGGAGCAGCTCTGCTGGGAGGAAAGGCTGAGGGAACTGGGATTGTGCAGCCTGGAGAGAGAAGGCTCTGAGGTGACCTAACTGTGGCTTTCCAGGGCCTGAAGGAACCGACAGGAGAGCTGGAGAGAGACTTTGGACAAGGGCCTGGAGTGCTTGGACAAGGAGGAATGGCTTCCACTGCCAGAGGGCAGGGTTGGATGGGATACTGGGAAGGAATTCTTCCCTGTGAGGGTGGTGAGGCCTTGGCACAGATTGTATTTGTAATTTTAATTAATTATCTGGATGTAAATGTGAACGGGTGGCAGACAAATAACTGCTATTTTGTGGGACACTGTGTAAGTGAAGAAGAAAGTAGAGCAATGTGGATTTTGGCCCAGCCAAAAGTGAAGTTCAGTATCCAGGTGCAACAAACCCTGATCAGAACCTTGGGAATGAAAGGGATTGCTGCTAACAGGGAGAGGCACAGTGAGAAGCAAGGGCTGGAGGCTGAGGCTTGACCCATGCAGATGAGCAGTGAGGCACTGAATTACAGACTGGGATGAGGTGGTAGAGTCATGGGAGGATTTTCCAACTCCTGTCTTGTTAAATGGAGGTTACTGAGCTCCACCTGGGAGTGACTGGGTGAAATCAAGTGACCTGTAACACACATGGATTCAGATCAGATGATCCAACTGTGCTTGTTGGCCGTAAATTCTCTGAAACTTGTAAGGCCACAAAGGCTGCCTGCAGAATTCCTGGTCTCTGTCCCGTGGCTTAATCCAGTCTGAACTAAAGGCAGAATGTTTTTAGCTCGAGGAGCCTGCTCGTTAGACACTCCCTGAAGATGTCCCTGGTGTGCACCTCAGACGGAAGACAACCTATTCCTGTGTTTGCTGCTTTGTTCCTCAGCTCCTCCCTTTTGGACTGTTTTCCTTGGGTTTGTTTGAGGGAATGGCTGATGGTGTGCGCTTCCCCCACTCCTTTTTCCAGGCACAGGGCCCATTTTTTGTTTAATTCTCTCTGAAGATGACATGGTTCCGTAGATAATCTGTCGAGAGGGGTGTTTCATATGTCAATAAATACATCTTTGGATGATGGATAGAAGCCTGGGGCTGGTGCTGCAGGAGTGTTACTGGGGTAGGAGTGGAGGTGCACTGGAATGGCTGCATGGGAAAGCCCACTTGGTCCTGCTGTTTGCACCTCACCAGGCAGGACAGGGAAAGTGAGTTCACTGGCTTCTTTTAAGGCCTGAGAAATAATGCCTTTAAATCTTTGGGAGCATCCTAGCAGGAGACATGCTTGTGGGAGGCTCGAGTTTACTATCTGCAAAGTCATGGATTTTATATCCATATTAGGTATAAATAGAGGTGGGCTGGCAGATAGAGGCAAGGTCACTGTGACTCCTCCGAGCACCGGATGAGTTTACGATTATTTAACCGGGGCTTCAGATTTAACTCTTGTCGTGCACTGCAGCAGCCACTGCTGCCAAAATTAAAACCTGAATGGTGCAAAGTTGGTCTAACACAGTTGTCTCAGCCTGTTCAGGAAAGCTGTGATAAGCTGAGAACTCCTGGCCACTTTCATTTTATTCCTCATCAGCTGCAGTAATAGTCTCAAAAATCCCAATCCTGCCCCAGGGCAGGAGGAGAGGGAGGCAATGAGCAGATTTCTCAGGGTTCCACATTTCTGATGTTATGAACCAGACCCTTTAAACTATGAAAATCATGTTATCACTTTAAGAAGTGTATTTACGTTTGTATTTTGGAAGGTGGGAGGACTCTGAGCTGAGGACTTTAATCTGTTAACAAATGCATATATGTTCTTTTTGCCTTTTTCTTGGTCATCCCAATTCTAAACAATGCTGACACTTGCTACAGCAGGAGTTTGAAAAACTGGCACTTAAAAGGCTTCTGATTTTGGGTGCTTTTCTTCAAGGCCAGGGAGTTTGTACATGAGGCTCTTCCCATGCAAGAGCAGTGCAATATTTCTCTGTGAGTCACCCCTTTTCAGGCGGGTGCTGGTTTCCTTTCAGTAATGTGCAAAATGTTCCCTGCACACATGTGGATGTTCTAAGTTTGTCCTGTTGGTTGACAGTTTGGAGGAGCTTCAGTGCCAGAACTGTCTCTGAACACACACAAGCACCTATTGTGACAAGGCCTGAGTTTGGCTGGGGCCTTCAGGCAGTCCTGCAAGAAAAATAATTAATATAATAAGAGGTTCTGAGTGATTGCAGCAGGGGGAAGTTGTGCAGCACAGAATAAGATGGTTATCAGAGGGGATTTAACTGGTTGTAGTGGAGCTGGAGGAAACTGGTTATTTTTGAAGTAGAAAGAAAAAAACCAAACTGTTTGAACTTGTAGGGATGAGGGCATCTGCAAATGAAGCCCAACAGCTTCTTCCCAGCCCTCCCTGCTCAGAAGCGCCCCTGCAGACATGAACTGAAGGGGAGAAGGATTTTGCATGACCTGAGTTGCTGGGGAAGCGAGGGAGGGAGGGATGGAGGGGCCTGGAGTGCCTGGGAGCAGGGAGTGATTGGGCAAGGTGGAAAATGGAGTGATTAAACACACTCGGACTTGCTCAGGGATGGGAGGGGAACGTTTTTACTGCTGCCCCAGGGCCCCAAAATGCGTTGGCCCGGCACTACAGAGAAACCACTAATGCAGTGACCAAGGGGAGGGAGCGGGACTTTGTCCCGCAGCCCCCGTGGAAGGCAAGGCTGATGGGATTAGAGGAAACAGCTGGCTCGAGCGGTGCCCTGCGGGAGGGAGCTCGCATTCCCGGCCGGGGAGGAGAGGGAGAGGAGAGGAGCGGAGCACCCCGCTGCCGAGCCGCATTCCAGGTCATTTGCTGAGCCCAGATGTTTTCTAGTGGGCTCTATGATGAATCCTTTTCCTTCACTACTGAGCAGAGTCCCTGCCAGCCAGGTCTGTCCCCAGATCCTGCTTCTGCAGTCCAAGCCAGGCAGATCCCACCAGGACTCTGCTTTTCCTCTTTGCCTGCACAGAGGGTTCAGCAGAGAGCTCCAACCTGGTGTCCTAAACCTGAGGCCTGATGGAGGTTGCTGCTCCAAATTCCTGCCATGGCTGAACCTTCCCCTCCAGCCCCTCCTGACCTCCCTGCACGCTGTGAGGCCCAGTGAGTGCTCTGGGTGGTTGAGCTGGTGCTCTGAAGGAGCAGTGGGGGGCTGTTGTACCCACATGCTTTGAGGGAATCTTAGAAAGCAGGAAGGGTGTTTGTAAAGATGGATGCACCCTTGCCCGGGGTGCTGGAGCTGCCCAGATGGGAGAGTTTGTGCTAGCAGCACTGAGAGGAGTGGTCCTCACACCCTTCCTGCCACCACTGTCCCCTCTCTCCACCTAACGGAGGTGGAGATGGGAAATCATCCCCCAGCATTTTTAGGAGTTAAGTCTTTGTCTCTCTCTCTCTCCTGGCACGAGTGCTGCTCCATTCACCCAGGGTGTGTACACCCTTACCCACAGCAGTTTGGGGTCCTGGTATCTTGGAGATGTCTTCAGGCTTATTTAGGAACCAAAAAGTTGGAGTTTAACCCCAGCAGGTGATGGTCTGGTGAGAGAATCATAGAATGGAATCACAGAATGGTTTGGGTTGGAAAGGACCTTAAAGATCATCTTGTTCCAGCCCCTGCCAAGGGCAGGGAAACCACTCACATGAAATCAGGTTGCTCCGAGCCCCATCCAACCTTGACCCAGGCCTCCCTCAGAAAGGAGCTGATAAGGAGCCATCTTTTTCTCAGGGACCAGCAGTGCAATTCTGCACCCATCAGCAGATCAAATGCAGAGGTGAAGGGAGCTGGTCTGAGAGGGGCAGGGTGGTCCATGGCAGACCCCCACATCGGGCTCCCAAGTCCCTCACAGGTCATGAAAGGGGCTTTACCCCTGAGGGCACTTCTTTGGACCCTCTGTGGTTTATCTCAGGGATAGTGAACAAAGCAGAGGGGGAAGAGGTGGAATTCAGGCCCAGCTGTGGGATATGTGCAGGGCTGTTCTCCTCACACTGCTCCCTGCAGCCCTTCATGGACACACAAACTCTTCCCGCTCATTTCCCACCCACTTTTTCCCCCATGTCTTTTCCAGCATCCCACTGTGGGCACACAGGGAGCCTTGGACTCTGCACTGACACAAATAAAAGAAATAGTTTTATTTTTAACTNGCGGAGCACCCCGCTGCCGAGCCGCATTCCAGGTCATTTGCTGAGCCCAGATGTTTTCTAGTGGGCTCTATGATGAATCCTTTTCCTTCACTACTGAGCAGAGTCCCTGCCAGCCAGGTCTGTCCCCAGATCCTGCTTCTGCAGTCCAAGCCAGGCAGATCCCACCAGGACTCTGCTTTTCCTCTTTGCCTGCACAGAGGGTTCAGCAGAGAGCTCCAACCTGGTGTCCTAAACCTGAGGCCTGATGGAGGTTGCTGCTCCAAATTCCTGCCATGGCTGAACCTTCCCCTCCAGCCCCTCCTGACCTCCCTGCACGCTGTGAGGCCCAGTGAGTGCTCTGGGTGGTTGAGCTGGTGCTCTGAAGGAGCAGTGGGGGGCTGTTGTACCCACATGCTTTGAGGGAATCTTAGAAAGCAGGAAGGGTGTTTGTAAAGATGGATGCACCCTTGCCCGGGGTGCTGGAGCTGCCCAGATGGGAGAGTTTGTGCTAGCAGCACTGAGAGGAGTGGTCCTCACACCCTTCCTGCCACCACTGTCCCCTCTCTCCACCTAACGGAGGTGGAGATGGGAAATCATCCCCCAGCATTTTTAGGAGTTAAGTCTTTGTCTCTCTCTCTCTCCTGGCACGAGTGCTGCTCCATTCACCCAGGGTGTGTACACCCTTACCCACAGCAGTTTGGGGTCCTGGTATCTTGGAGATGTCTTCAGGCTTATTTAGGAACCAAAAAGTTGGAGTTTAACCCCAGCAGGTGATGGTCTGGTGAGAGAATCATAGAATGGAATCACAGAATGGTTTGGGTTGGAAAGGACCTTAAAGATCATCTTGTTCCAGCCCCTGCCAAGGGCAGGGAAACCACTCACATGAAATCAGGTTGCTCCGAGCCCCATCCAACCTTGACCCAGGCCTCCCTCAGAAAGGAGCTGATAAGGAGCCATCTTTTTCTCAGGGACCAGCAGTGCAATTCTGCACCCATCAGCAGATCAAATGCAGAGGTGAAGGGAGCTGGTCTGAGAGGGGCAGGGTGGTCCATGGCAGACCCCCACATCGGGCTCCCAAGTCCCTCACAGGTCATGAAAGGGGCTTTACCCCTGAGGGCACTTCTTTGGACCCTCTGTGGTTTATCTCAGGGATAGTGAACAAAGCAGAGGGGGAAGAGGTGGAATTCAGGCCCAGCTGTGGGATATGTGCAGGGCTGTTCTCCTCACACTGCTCCCTGCAGCCCTTCATGGACACACAAACTCTTCCCGCTCATTTCCCACCCACTTTTTCCCCCATGTCTTTTCCAGCATCCCACTGTGGGCACACAGGGAGCCTTGGACTCTGCACTGACACAAATAAAAGAAATAGTTTTATTTTTAACTTACAAAAACACCCTTTTAATTCTCACACCCACAGTGCCAGGTCCTGTCCTGACAAGCGGGGAGCCCCTGGCACTGTGGGCGTTTGTCAGCAGCCCAAAACAGCAACAGCAGCCGAGGGAGGGACCTCCTGGGATCCTGCTGTGTCCTGGTGCACGAAGCCTCGGTGATCCAGCAACAGGGGAAGGGCTGAGGGGGAAGGCATGGGGGGTGTGGATGTTTTGTGTGTACCTGGTGGAAAAACAGGACGGAATGGGCGGCGGTCGGGGTGAGGGTGAGGAGCCGAGTCGCGCTCCACGCTGTGGGAAAACATCGCTGCACGGCTCTTGTAGGGGCAGGCAGCAAACCCCCCGAGCCCGTGGGCAGTGGGATCCAGTAAACCAGGGGTGCAGCAAGAGCCTAAAGCTGCTGCTGAAGCCAGAGCCCCCGGCTAGGGAAGAGGGGCTGGCCGGCTTCTTTCCAGCCGGCGTTGCCTCCCTGCTCTCCCTCCCTGCACGGAGCTGTCTCTGCTCCGTGCCTCAGTCTGTCCAAATGACATCTGCAGGCATCAGGTCATCACTCCTTCTTCTGGCTGCGATATCACATTGCCAGGGAAAAGGGGAAAAGTCTTGGCCCAGGGCTTTGACAGCCTTTCAGCAGCTTCTTTCATCCCCCAGCCAACCCGCTCTGTCCTACAGCACCTCCGCCTGTCCTCCTGACACCAGAAAACCTGAACCCTGCTCCTCCTGCCTCCCCACCCCCAGATTCACAGATTGCTGTTTCCCTTTCATGCTGTTTACAGAACTGGAACAGGGATGAATAGTAGGAAGCAGTGAATGAACTGCATGCTGGCTCACAGCTCCTTGCAGAGCAATCACACCCAGTCCTGAGGATCCCACAAATCCCATCCAAATACTGAACCACAGACCTGAGACACTCAGCTGAATTTCACCTCAATGCCCGTGGTCTGTTGCTTTGTAGCTGGTTGCATCTACATCTTATTTTTCTTGTGAGAACTTGCTTCAAAGTCTCAGATGTCTCTTATTTCACTCATATTATTCAGAACAAAGTAGCCTTGCAGGCAGGAGTTTCCTCCTGGTCATGCTGGCCATGGGGAGCAGGTAGAGCACTGGTCAAAGGCCCGTGTTTAGCAGTGGGTGAAAATGCTGGGAAACCAGATTTTGGGCTGCTGTGTGTGGTCATGGCTAGAGGCTGTTCCTCTGTCTTTGGCCCTTTTGGAACTGAGCAGTGCAGTTCTGGGCTGGGTAAGTTGCATTTAGCAGGATAAGAAAGTGATGCTGGAAGCAGCTTTTTGCCACCCTGTTTACAAATCCTGTTATCCTGGAGCTGGAAGGAACTGAGCAGCAGGAAACCATTCCTTCACTGGCAGCCTGCAGCCTCCTCCAGCAAACACCCAGCCCCAAAGCCTCTCCCCACAGCTGCTGCCAGGGCACTACCAGCACTTCTCTCAGCACAGCCGTTGCTTCTTGCCATCTCCCCTTCCTGCTTCTCTGATCTCTATGCAAATCCGCACGCCAACAGCAGCCAGCAAAACCCAGCCAAGCCTGGCAGGTATCTTTTGATTTGGGTAGTGTTTAATGTGGGGGCCTCTTTAGATTAATTGTGCCTTAAGAGAAATAGAGCCCTTCGGTCTCCAGCAATTATCCTACCTGAAAGATAGCTGTGAATGGGGCTTCACTGGGGTGGGGTCTGACTGTTAACTTTGTAATGGGAAACGGAAAGAGGGAAAAAGAAAGAAAAGGAGAAAAAGAGGAGAAAGAGGAAGGGAAAAGAAAGGAAAAGCAGAAGAGAAAACCGTCGTCTCTAGTGCTGGAGAACTTCCCCAAAGTCTTCACTGCAGCCAGGACTCTGCCCCACGCACTCTCTATCACGAATTATGTTTAAATACGAATTGTTGGCGTTCAGAGAGCCAAATCCAGTCTGTTTATGCCACTGCAGGAGCAAGTGCTGGGACATTCCCTTAGGCTCTCCTGGACGAAGCCACCTCGCTTTGTGGCCGGGCGTTTCCAGAGGGCTCTCCCTGCTACTCGAACCCTTGCCGGGGGTTTCACGGCCCAGCTCGGTGGGTGAGCTCCGTGCCCGGAGCTCTGGGGCGGCCGCGGGGGCTGCGCGGGGCTCTCGCTGCGGCCGGACCCCGGCGGGGCGGGCGGGCGCTGCCGCCNNNCCGCCCCGCCGCGCCGGGGATGCGGCAGCCGCCGGGCACCGCCGGGCCCCGGACCCCATGGGATGCGCCCGCCGTCGCCTGGCTGGTGAGTAGCCCTTGGCTTTGTGTGCCCCCCACCCCCGCCCCGAACCTGCTGCTTTTTCCCCGCACCAGATTTTCCGCCTCTTTTCCTCTCGCTTCTCGTTTCCCCCCCGTCGGTGATGGATGGCCGGGAGGATGAGGATGTTGCCACGGGCAGAAATCGGTTGCAGATGAGGCGGACTTGGGGGGGATCTGCTCCGCAATCGTTAAACTATTTCCACCGCCGCTTTAGCTCGAATGGAATAAAAGCCTGGGAGCCGGGGAGCCGCGCTGTGTCGGTCGAACATCTGTGGTACAGAGTCCTTCCCTCTTCCCATCCCTGTCGGGGTTTGAAACAAAAGTGCCGAGGGAAGAACGGGAACGCTCAGTATCGATTAACCACACCACCAGCGGACGTGGGGTAGTTCAACGATCATAAAAGAAAGCAGTTTTCCCGATGGCAAGGCAGTAAACTTTTGTTCCTTGAAAAGTTCATCCCGGGGATTAATTTACATCCTTGTACTGTGGAAATACTTGAGGCACTTACTGTAAAGCTTATAGCCAATACAGCCCTACCTGGTTTTTGAACCCAAACGCAGCATTTAAATTCGTCTCAGTGTTTGCAGCGATTTTTATTTGTTCAATACAGTAGTCTCTGCATTTTAAGGTCAGTGGGGACTTCTCTTTTTCTCTGGAAGGTGTTTTGAGAACAGAACATGCTTTAGCTCGCTTTCAGGCTGCATTAAAGTTGATCTGGGCAATCCCTTATTGCCTACTAACATTTCTCTTAAGAGGGCACCAGCAAGTTCTGCTCCACGATCTGACTTTTACATATAACCCCATCAAATTAAAAATTCAGCCTGTGTGAAGTGTTTGTGGATTTAGGACACCGTAGCTTTTCCATGTGGGTTTTTTTGGGGGGAAAAATCTGCACCCTACTTTACCAAGTGGGAAAGATCCTAGCGATATGGAGAGACCCAGATTTCCCTTGTATGTTTAGCCAAAGAACTGAGTGTGCTCTTTGCAATGCTCAACCACCCAAAAATCAGCTGCGTACGCTGGGCACTTCTGCCTTTTGAAGGCAGTCTCCCATCTCGTAAAAGGCTGCTCGCCTCAAATTTGCAAACCGCAGGATGGGAAATGGAATTTGCCTTCAGTATAAAAATCCCAAGTGTTTGCAAACAGCCCTGAGAAGAATCCGGGCTATTGGCGTGACCTCTCAGCGCTGAATTCCAGCTTGGGGAGTTTGCGGTCTCACAAAAAGGGCAAACGAGCAAAGTCTTCCTGAGTGCCCGCTCGTCTTTGTGGAGCGAGGGAAACAGCCGGGCTGGAGGGAATTTTGGGTGCTCCGGAGCAGCAGGATCGGGCCCTGAGCCAAAGCGCTTTTCGAGGAGCCTTGAAGACCTGCCCGTGCCGGAGAAGCTTTGCTGGCGGCGCGCGTTGGCATTGCCGAGGGCGGGCTAGGCTGGTGCAGCCGTGGGAAACCTGCCCGAGGAGCAGAGGAAACTCCCGGGCAGTTACTCCTGCCCAAACTCCGCGCTGTTCCATTAAAGATTTAGCAGTACCTCTGCCAGATCCCATCGCCCACCACGGGGCAGGCAGAGCCGGGTTCTTGCTCTGTCCTCGGGCCTTGCTCCTGCTCTTTTTGTTTGGAAGTCTGCTGGGAAGAAACACCCCCCTCTGTAGTCGCCCAGGCTCGGAGATCCCCCGTGGCAAAGCAGTGACGGGGGTCCAGCACGGCTGAGGGCAAAGCAACTTCACACCCGCTTCAATCAGGCTCTTAAAAACTTGAACAGCTGATTAAATTGTCCTTCTGGGGAGTTCTGGAGTGGGAGAGAGGGATGGTCTGTCCTCTGTTAGCCCTGGCAGGGCTGTGCTTGCTGTTCCCCAGACCTTTGTTTCTTGTGCAGTGCTGTTTAGGGAGGGAGGGACGTGGGGCGCTGGGGGCCAGGGCTTTCCTGGACATAAATTAGCACCGAGGGTGGGAATGGAACAGCCCAGCACCCATCCCAGCAGTTGTGGGGCTGGGCTGGGCTGGGCTGCTCCCCCTGTTCCAGCCAAGCTCGCAGCCCTGCCGAGCTGAGCTTTGGAAATGGCATCAGGTTGGAGCCCTTGCTCGAGTCACTCAGATGTGGTTTGAGACTCCTTCTTCTCTGACACAGAGCTCAGGCAGCCTGTCCAGAGGGGGGAAAGGAGTGCTGTTCAGGTCACAGGATGATTTCTTTGTGGGCCCAATCTTGCAGTTTTAGGAGAAACTGCCTAAATGTCAGGTGTGAGGTCAGCCCTGGTAGCGGATGAAATTACTGGCTGGGCCGTGAGCTGTTCTCTTACCCCAAACCCCTCTGGCCTTGCCCTTCCACGTGTTCTTCTGCTTTGCTCAGTGCCAGGGGTAAAGAACACAGACACTGGGTTTATGCCATCAAAACCGAGGAGGCTGATGTGGTGTCCAGCAGAGACTAAAAGAGGGCAAAACCACATCAGGTCACTGAATTTCTGCTGCTGTGACCAAGATACGGCCTAAATAAAGGGAGAGGGAGACGGCAGGGAGGATCCTAAAAGATCCACAGCTCCATCCACAAGCTCTTTTCTCCTTCCCTCTTTCCCCTTCTTGCTCCGGCAGCTGGGAACCTGATCCTGCAGGCGCAACCCCGCTGCGCTGGGTTTTTATGCAAGTTTGGTAATGAATGACCGAGCCAGGCAAAGCCAGCGTGGTTGGCATCCAAGACAGCTCCCTCGCTGCCTGCAGGAATTAAAAAAATCATCATCCTGGTGGCCACTCTGCACTGGAACTGGTTTTATCTGGTTCCAGTTAGGCTTGTTTTGAGTAAGACGAGCGGTGCCAGATTCTGATCTCATTTGCACCAGTGGAGTCATTTGGAGGAGCCGGTCCCAGTTTACCTCACTCTAAGTGAAAGCAGAACGGAGCCTGCTGGGAGAAGGGCTCCTGCTGCAAATCCGGCCCGGGGAAAAGCCAGCGGCTCCCGGGAGCTTTCCCTGGGCTCTCGTGAAAGGCTCTGGGGCTTTCCCTGCCCACTCGTGGGAGCTGAGCTGCAGCAAGGAGGGGAGAGGCTGTGGCTGGGCAATCGCAGCGCCCGAGCTCCAGCGAGAGCCCGGTGCCCCGGGGAGGTGCCGAGGTCGGGCTGCCGACAGCGCTGCTGTGCTGCGGGGGACACGGCCCTTCCCAGGCTGGGTGGGAAACTGCTGCTCGCAGGGGTCAGGGACGATGCTGAAGGGAGCAGCAAAATCCCTGTTACCCATGGGATTTTCAAAGGGGTCGTTGGACTCCTACCGCCCTCCTGCACGCCCAGATGCCCCCGGCCCCGGGCTGGCTGTCCCGGCTCGGCGGTGTGGGAAACACCAGCTCCAGGGGAAAGCAGGAGGCAGCCGGGCCCCGCTCAGGTCCGGGCATGCGAGCGAGCCCTCCGGCTGAAACGCTGCTCCCAGCTGTGCTTGGGAGCGCCTGCTTCTCAGATCAGCTGGGAATGCTCCAGCCACGGCTCCGGAGGGCTCCTGCCCCGTGCGGGGCTCGGGCAGAGCCTGGACCTCCTCCCTCTGCCCAGTGTGCCGAGGCTTCCCAGTCCCAGTGCCCCCGGTCCCACTGCCCCCTGTCCCACTGCCCCCACTGCTCCCAGCACTGCCGCTGGGCTGGTTTTCCAGCTCCCCACACAGCTGATCTGGTCCCGGGCTGGTTTTCCAGCTCCCCACACAGCTGATCTGGTCCCGGGCTGGTTTTCCAGCTCCCCACACAGCTGATCTGGTCCCGGGCTGGTTTTCCAGCTCCCCACACAGCTGATCTGGTCCCGGGCTGGTTTTCCAGCTCCCCACACAGCTGATCTGGTCCCGGGCTGGTTTTCCAGCTCCCCACACAGCTGATCTGGTCCCGGGCTGGTTTTCCAGCTCCCCACACAGCTGATCTGGTCCCGGGCTGGTTTTCCAGCTCCCCACACAGCTGATCTGGTCCCGGGCTGGTTTTCCAGCTCCCCACACAGCTGATCTGGTCCCGGGCTGGTTTTCCAGCTCCCCACACAGCTGATCTGGTCCCGGGCTGGTTTTCCAGCTCCCCACACAGCTGATCTGGTCCCGGGCTGGTTTTCCAGCTCCCCACACAGCTGATCTGGTCCCGGGCTGGTTTTCCAGCTCCCCACACAGCTGATCTGGTCCCGGGCTGGTTTTCCAGCTCCCCACACAGCTGATCTGGTCCCGGGCTGGTTTTCCAGCTCCCCACACAGCTGATCTGGTCCCGGGCTGGTTTTCCAGCTCCCCACACAGCTGATCTGGTCCCGGGCTGGTTTTCCAGCTCCCCACACAGCTGATCTGGTCCCGGGCTGGTTTTCCAGCTCCCCACACAGCTGATTCTTGCTCCCATCCCATTCGTCCCAGTGCTCTTGGGGGCTGCAGAGCCCCATGTGCTTGAAGAAGAAGGGGAGTGGAGGTGTAGGGCCAGGATATGTTCCTGAGCTTTAGGCTGATGTATTTTCCTGGTCATGATTGCTCTTAATGGTGAAGAAATGGAGCAGTTGAAATAAATTACCAGAAACTGTTTATGTGAATCTTGCCCCTTCCTCAGGCCTTCAGCGTGTCCCTTTTCCAGCAGAGCTCTTCAGGACCCCATCCTAAGCCCATCTCAGTCCAGAGGTAGCTTTGCAATGACTTTTGTTGGTAAAGCAGCTTGGATTTTTTTTTTTTACAGTTGCAAAAACTAGTTTCCCAGTGCTCAGTGCATGGTCAAGAAGTCAGATTAAAACTCCCAATGTAGCAACATCTTTTGACATTCTGGCTAATGTGGGGAGTGCAGAGGGCTTTAAAAATGCTGCACTGCTTTATTTTTGCTTTATTTCTGTGACTCGCCCAACCATGCTTGAGTGGAAATTAATATGTTACAGAAAGGGAAGCTGTAACATCTGCTTCTGAAAGGAGCCGACACAGCCAGGTCCACAACGAGAAACAACACAGCTTTTGCTCCACCACCAAAAGGTTCTTAGGATGGATTCTTGTGGTTGTTAAATATCAAATGTCTTCCTGTGGTAGTTCCCTGGTTTTTTGGTGTTTGGGTGGGGGTTTTTTGTTTGTTTTGGGGTTTTTTTTGTTTGTTTTGTTTTAGGGTTTTTTTGTTTGGTTTGTTTTGTTTTTGTTTTTTTGTAATTTCTCCCCAGATTTTGCAGCTCAGTGAAGCAAGACTAGAGCTCTGAGTTCAGGAGAGATTTCTGTGCTCAGTTAAGCACTCTTGTGTCCTGCTGTCCTGAAGAATTACCTCCAGACATTCTCAGCACAGAGTTCTCTTCCCTCTCCCCTGCCCATACTGTGACCTTGATCAGATTCTTTTGGGCTGTTACAGTCACTGCAGGAAGGGTCCCCAAAATGGAAAGTTTTAGCTAAATGCAAATTGCAGAAAGGGGGAAGTATTTAATAAGAACAGGTATTAACTACCATCTATTGTTTTGATAGATGTTTTTTAATACACAGTGACTTCTCATTCTTTTGCAGTTGAGATTTAAGGTTTTCCTCTTAATAATGCTGGATTATAAATTGTTTTGTTCCATGTAAGCAAATATTATTTGAGTTGAGTTTCCTAAGAGCCAATCCCCAGTGGTATTCAGAAGTTACAGACCTAATCCTGTGCCCGAGGGGAGCCGTGCCCTGGATCTTTCTGGGGTGTTTCTCTCCAGTTGCAACCAAGCAGACACTTTACTCTGGCTTTGCGTCCTAGATAATCGTTTTCCTTTCAGCATTTCCTGCAGTGCGGTCTGTCCTGGCCCGTGGCAGCACAGGAGCGATCCCCCGCAGGTCCTGGGAGAGCTCCCTCCCCTCCGGTCCCGGGAGCCGTGTCCCGGGGTGGCTCCCCCGCCTGCTGTCCCTGCCCGGCTCCCCCTGCCCTGCGCCTTCCTTCCCACCGAGAGAGTGGGGCAGGGCTGC
>VZRX01014614.1:0-32103 GCA_013398075.1 Notiomystis cincta
GGAGTGGCTGTGTGGGGCTTGGCATCTGGCTGGGGCTAAACCACCACATTGGCTGACAAACTCAGGATGCAGGAATTATATTCCCTCTCCATGTTTTCAGATTTCTCAATCCTTGAAAGAGGACTTGCAAGTTGTCTATGGTTTATTTCCTCCTCTAGCTCCAAAGCAAGCTCTTTATCCTTTCATCCTAACACTGCTGCCGTACAGCTTTGAAGAAGGAAGGATTTGAGGATGAACAGAGTATTTTTGGGAGGGGGTTGTGGGTGAGATGTTGAATGGACGAGCTTCTTTTTTCTTCTCTAGCAGTCATAGAGGACACTGGCAGGAGAAATCATTTTATTGTCTTCTTTATGGGTTATTATGCCAATTGACATCACACCTAAGTTGGAGGGAGTAATGCAAAGGCTTCACCTTTGCCCTGAACTCTAGAGAAGAAAGGAGTCCATGCTTCTACAGCCCTCAGTGAGGTGCTTATGGCGGTCTTCTTGTTGGAAATGATACCAAGTTTAAATTTTTTTATATAAATTTAGTGAGTGTTTTTGTTTGCCTTTGCCCAGATGGAAAGGAATTGAAGTTTCTTTTCAAAGGACTATTTCACCACTCCAGGCCTGATGAGTTTATCATCTCAGCAGACTCTGGGTAGCACAGAAGATACACAAAAGATAATCACCATCAATGACAATTAATGAGCATTGACTCCAAACATCACCCTTGGCATCTATGACACCTGGTCATAGATAAGGATGAGAACCTAATTAACATCAAAGGCAAAAGGATCGATCAATAACCAATAGGAACCCAAATACTAAGAACTGTGTAAGCTGGGACCAATGAACATTGAACCAATGAAATTCCATGGACTTTTACTGTATAAGGATGTGAAAAATGTAAAGTGCATTTGTGATAGAATGATTTTCTCTGCACGACCCAGTCAATGTGTGCATGAAATAATTTCTGTTGCACATCCTGGCCAGAATGAAATAATGCCTTGATTCTCTAACCCTAAAAATGTTGTTGGAGGGTTTTTGTTTTTCCTGTGGTTTCGGTGACACAATGAGGACCCAAGTGTAGATGCCATGTGGCAGAACACAAATCTGACACAGCAGATGAGGAACCACTTACCTGTAACTCAAGTCTTAAACTGATTTAAAGAAAAAAATTGATGAAGCAAAAAAAAGCATAATTTAAAAGCCCTGGTTTGCTGTCCTGATACTTCTCATTTGTATCAGTTTGTTGTGAGTTGGGAACATTCTTGCTCACCCTGGTTTCAAGGCTGAAGTGCATTAGTGTGTCAATAAAGCAAACACAGCCCTAGTGCTCTCAGAGCAGGAATAACAGGCGGTGGAGGTGTGCCGGTTTGGACACAAATCCAGGAGGAAACAACCCAAAAAGGGCATCTCTCTCTCTCTCTCCTGTCTGCCAGGCAAGCAGGTCCNTGAAAAGTCCTCCCAGCTGCAGTTTAAAGATACAAAAACTTCCAGCAGGCGATGGGGACTCCAGGATTGTCATAGAATCACCCCAAGACAGGAGGGTAGACTATTTGGGGGTAGTTTAAAGGAATTAAAATAAGGTAAAGTTTATAGCACAGAATTTATCCACTTCTGAAAGGCTCAATCTAATGACTGTTAAGTATCAGTTAAGATCAGGGTCTTTCCTCATATGGTTTCCCTGCAATGTTAATCTTTGGGGCAGAGGGTGGGCCCCTTTATCTTGAAAAGTGGTTATTGCTCCAGATAAAGAAGGGGGGGCGGGGGGAAACTTCTGCTCTGCCTGATCAGAGAAACTTCTGTGGGCTTGGGATAATGTGTTAGGATTTCAGGTGATCTGTGCCTGGAATAATCCACATGTTAGTGGGCGTTAAATCATGTTTTATAATGGTGAGAACTGTGCTATCTCGTGGGGAGGATCTCGTAATCTGTTGAGCTTTGTACCAGTGCAGGAGGACATTTTAGTCTTCTGCAAAGGATTTCCAGTTTGGTTTTAAATGGTGTCACTTGGTCGAGGTTTGCCACTCCTTGGGGAGGTGACCTCATGTTCTAGTAGATGTCATCATTCTCTGTCCTAAATAGGGCAGCAGAGGTGTAAAGCTATTTGTGACAAATATCAATGCTGACAATTTTTGGGTTTTGTTTCTATTTCTCGGTGATTTAGATCCTGAAGACTTTCTGGGGGGTTAAGATGTATTAAATTTTGTATCTGTGGTTGCTTTTGCCTAGTTTACTGTGACTGGGGTTTATTCGAGGCAAGTTTTTATTGTTTCTGGGAAGGGGATCTCCTTTAGTAAGGCACTTTTAGAAAGTGTTGCCTGGAGACAGTTTTTTTAGTGTAAAACTTCAGTGCTTGACTTTACAATTGAGTAAGTGGTTCTGAAATGAGTGACAGGCATTATAAAATTTGTAAATAACTGTGGAATATGTATTTGTTCTTTTATTTGCCCTTGCATAGTCCAGAATTTGTTTCCAAGACCCACTTTGTATAGAAGGTTGGACTTTTTAAACAAAGTTTGCACAACCTTGTGACTTGAGATTGAACTGTCAGATAAGATTTAAACTTGAACTCTTCTAGGAAATGAAAAAAGAGCCTCACATTTCCAACAATAGCTTTCCTACATTATTTGAAGGAACAATTGGGAATTCTTTGGGGAAACATGACACCTGAACAGCTTTCAGTTGCAGCAGGGTTCTCTGCTCAGCTGCTCAATCTGTGCTGTAGTTTGAAGCTGGCTTCCTTACTAGTCACTGGTGCTTCCATGTAGGATTGCTTTACTTCTCTGATTCATAAGGAAAGGAACAGTTCAATTGTCACAGCTTGTGCTGCCAGAGGCTTCCCCAGCATCTTAGACTTGAAGCTCAGCTGAGCAGAGTGAGCTACTTCCATATAGTGGTCATGTGGAAGAATATTTGTTCTCTGAGTTGAGTTTTGGGGTTTTTTTTTGCATGGGAGTACTAAAAATGTTAATCCCTCGCCTTTTTTAATCTGAGACTCTGGGTTAAGGGGGAGAATGAAGATAATGCCATAAATCAAATTGTTACCAGATGAGAAATGGCCTACACCTGGTGAGCTAACACAAGGCTTGTTCTCCAAAACCACTGGCCAATGGAAATTGCACAATGCCTGTTGTGTAAGGAGGGGAACTGGAAGTTCACCAGCCTCAGTGTCCAGGTCACCTGGAACATTGGGGTCTGCAACCACCAGGGACCACCAGAGAGACCCCCAGGAGAGAAGAACACATGTATAAAGGAGAGGGGAAATATGTTAATGATTTTGGGGAAATTATTATCATATGTATGTTTGGTCTGGGACAATCAATGAATATGTGTTTAAAATACAGAATATAAACAGAAACTTTCCTGTACTCAGCATGCACGGCTTTGGGAGGAGCTGTTCTCCCCCCTCCAGTGCATCTGGCCAATTAAACAATACCTGCTTCTTAATGCTACATTGGTGCTAAGAAGTTGCTTTATTTTACTGATTTTTTGGTAACAAAATAATTAAATGCCTGTACTGGATTGTCTTACGTGACAATAAACCAGCAGGAGATTGCTACAAAGGGGTTTGCAGAGAATTCCAAGCTAAAAGTCATATGCTGTAAGTCTGATGAGGAGCAGCTGAGGGAGCTGGGAAAGGGGCTCAGCCTGGAGGAAAGGAGGCTCAGGGGGACCCTGTGGCTCTTCACAACTCCCTGACAGGAGGGGGCAGCTGGGGGGGTCGGGCTCTGCTCCCAGGGAACAGGGACAGGAGGAGAGGGAACGGCCTCAGGCTGGGCCAGAGGAGGCTCAGGTTGGACATGAGGAAGAATTTCTTAACTGAAAGGGTGGTCAGGCCTTGGAAGGGGCTGCCCAGGGCAGCTTACTTCCTTATTTCCTTCTTACAGTTCTATATACAGATCAAACAAAGGTTGAAGTACAATTCCAATTCCTGGGGCCTCTGGCTTTATTTATTTTAGTCAATAGTGCTAGGCCCTGGCACAAATTAGACTTTCACTACACATCTATGCTCAAGGAGGAGAGGTTTCCATGCATTCTGCCATCATCTTAAACCCTGGACTCCACTCTGTTTCTGGGACATGACACATGTACCACTGTGTCAGGGGTTTAGAAGAGATGGGTTGGAAACAACTGGTCATAGAATCATAGAACCATGGAACCATGGAACCTCTGACTTGGAAGGGACCCCTACACCTCTTCTGCCCTGCCAACCCCTCCTGAAGAGCCTGTAATTGCCCAGAAGAAATAGGTGAGGAATCTTCAGGTAAAGAACCTTCTCATTCTCAGTGCAGAACTGTCTGAGTGAAGAACCAGAACCTAGAATGTGATCAGGTACTGGAACAGGTTCCCCAGAGAACTGTCTACAGCACCAAGCCAGCTGCCAGACACATGGTGTGGGTTTTGGGTGGTCCTGTGCATGGTCAGGAGTTGCAGGATTTGGACTCAGTGATCCTTGTGGGTCCCTTTCAACTCAGCAGATTCTGTGATTCACCCAGAAGGTTCTCTACCCAGATGGTTCTTCACTCAGAGAGTGGTTGGGCACTGGAAAAGGCTTCCCAGAGAAGTGGTCATGACACTGAGCCACCTGTCAGACACATGGTGTGGTTGTTGGGGCTGTCCTGTACAGGGACAGGAATTGGACTTGATGATCCTTGTGGGTCCCTTTCCACAGAGGGGATTAAATGATTCTACAATTCCTAAAATCTTATGTAAAACTCACCTGACACAGTCCCATATGCATCCTCTAAAATCAACATTGGGCTGCTACATCATTCCCCCCATTTCCCTTCTTCCCCCTGCCCTTTCTTCTTCTTTTGGGTTTTCTTCTTTATTTATCTTGGCCCTCAGTTGAGGCTTTCTGGGTTTCCACCGTTCCATGAACCTGCACTCGGTAAATGCAGGTATACCACGGGTTTCCCCAGTTGCTCTTCACAAGAAGTTTGACATGTGAAAAGGCTCTGGGGAGCAGCATGTTCTGTGAAGAGGGAAAAGGAGGGCATTAAAAGCAACGGTGAACATGTCCCACCATGCCATCCCTGCTTCTGCTCGGGAAGAAGCTCCCAAAAGTAGTTGGGAGAAGCAAGAGAGATCTGAAGCTCACTGCTGGTACTGGGGCTGCTGGGGAGGCTGGGGACAAGGGAAGCACTTGGCATCCTCTGCATGCTGACCCGCTGGGGCTGCATCTCCTGTCCCTCTGCCCTTTGCTCTGTGCTGGCAGAGGGGCTGGGGAGGTGCTCCTGTGTATGGGGCTGGAGTGTCACCCACTGAGCTCCTGCCCTCCCCTCTCTGCCTGCCTTCCTCCTGGCAGGCTGAGAGCACTGGGAGAGAGGTGCTGTGCTGGGCTGACACTGTCCAGCTTGTCAGCAGGGCACAGTGGAGCAACACTGATGCCCGACAGCTTTTGCCACCACTTGTCCCCATTTCCCCACGGCACGAGGTCCATTTGTTGTTTGGGGGAGTGGCTGCATGTGCATCTGGCTTTTCTGAAAGCAGTGGCTCAGCCAGGAGCTGAGTTGTCATGGGCCTGACCCTGTCTTTGGCTACCACAACCACATGCTACACAGCCCTCCAAGCCCCACTGGGTGTCTTTCAGCAGTGATCCAGGGCCCTCTGCCCAGGGAGGAAACATTCACATCCTCCCTGCCCCAGACTTGCAAGCAAAACCTGTTTTGCTCCCTGGCATCTGGTGCCCATGTGTGGAGCATACCTTGAGAGGGAAAGTCTGCATGGGGTCTTTTTCCACACTGTAGGTGAACATCCCCAGGAGAGTTTCCTCTTCTCTGGCTGCATCCACTCCCTCAGAGGCAAAGCACAAGGAGACCAAGTTGAGCTTGTCCCAGCGAAGAGGGAATGTATGGGCTGGATCAGCCCTCTTATGTACCCAGCCTCTGCCAGGGCCCTGACAGTAGTAGTCTGGCATTGGTTAGAGTAGAGCTCAGTCTCTGCTTTGCATTTTGGTCAAAAACCCTTTGGTGCTTGGCCAGAACAAGTCTTGAGAAGGATTGACCCCTTGAGCCCTTGAAGTGTTGCGCTGGGGCACGGCAGTGCTCAGGAGAGTGCAGGACTCTGAGGATGCACAAAAGCAAGCAAGACCCTGCCCTGACTTCTCCCCAGGGCAGATCCCCACCAGAAGCGCCCAGCACACTCACAAAGACAGCGATGTCTTTGGGGGCACTGATGATGGTCCCACTTGGAGAGGCATCTTTGCTGATGTGCTGCACTGTGATGGCAGTCAGGTAGACTCGTGCTGGCAACCTGATGACAACCTGGCCCTGATGCCCTTTGAAAGCCCAGCAGGTTCCTGGGAAAACATTTGGCTGCAACCAGAACATAAGAGCAATGAGGTGTGGGCCAACACAACTGCCCATGCAGCTTGAGGTGTCGGGGCTGACATGTCTGTGGGCTCTGTTTTAGCTTGAAAATAAGGTGCATGTGAGGAAATGGACAGAAGCAGAAGGATTTCCCTGCCTGCCAAAGTGGCTCAGCATGGCAGAACAGAGAATACTGGTTACAAACCCATCCTACTCAGGGACAAGCAGAAACACCTCTGTGGGGCATCCCCCCTCCTCTTGCCTCCCACCCTGAAAAGCAGTTCTTAGGGTTGGCAGTGGAGACAGGGTCCCGGGGTGGAAAACAAGCCTTTCACCCAGCTCTGACCAAGGACTGTGGGCAGTATAGCTCTGTTTGGCTCCACTCCCCTCCAGAGAGGAACCACTGCTTCTCAGCCCTGTGTTCCACCTCTGGTTTCAGGAATCCAATCTACACGGTGGGCTTGATCAGTACCACTGGGCTGAGGGGAGAGTGCCTGAGAATGGTTCCCTAATTCACAGGAGGGAAGAAAACTGATGATTTCTAATAAGGTACCTGCAGAATAGTATCAGGAGGGCTGGCAGTCCAGAAGAAGCGTAAAATCCTGCAGAGACAGCTCTCTGTGCAGTCGTAGGTTTGGGAAGTTCTTTTTGTGTCGATGGTGGCTCCTGTAAGGAAGGGAGAGCAAACGGCTGCAAGCAGCTACAGACTGGGAGGCCTTGGTGCTCACACTCCATTTCTGATGCTGCTGGCCAGCTCCACATCCACCTGTCTGTCCCCATCACCCTGCCCTGGGGGTGCCCAGCTGCACAGGGCAATGACAGCAGCCTCGTGCCTGGTGACTGCTTCTCCCACAGGGCTAAGGGTGTTGAGAGGCAGCAAGGGACAACCCAGCCATTCCTTTTCCAGGTGCAGTGGAGAGGAAGAGAGCCCCTCCATCAGCTCAGGAACGTCTTCATTTCTGTGCCATCCCCACAGGAACGTGCGTGGGGGCAAGCCCAGTCCTCCTTGTGAAGGCTGTGGGCAGGACACAGACCAGTGCAAGGCAAGGAGACCGGGCTGCTCGTGTCCTTACCAGAGCTCTTAAGCGCCCAGTCTGTCTTGACACAGGATTCCAAAGCCATCTGGGTCAATTCCTGGGAAAGCCATGAGCAAACACAGGAAAGGACCACATCAGCAGACAGTTCAGCATGCTTCCATCACCCTCAGAGGCAGAGCTCGGGACCAGCCAGGCATGCACAGCATCCCCCAGAGCTGAGAAACTCTGTGCTGCTGACGTGAGCCATGAGGGCTGAGGAACAGCCACAACATTCTGACCCCACCAACAATGCCAAGGAGACATTTCCTAGGGGTTCTGCCCAGCCAAGCCTCTTTCCCCAAAATGGCAGAGTCACCTTCAAACCACTGATGTCTGTCCTCAGTTGAGCAACCTCTTCCAGCAGATTCTGCAACTTTTGGGTTTCAATCAAAGTGTATGAATTCCTGTAGGAACAGAAAAGCAGATCTTGTCAAAGCAGCCCATTCCTTCTGTGAAGCACTGAGCTCAGTGAGGAGACACATGTGCTTTCCCTGCTTTGCCAGTGCTTCCTTCCAGCCTGAGCTGAGCTGAGCTGAGCAAAAGGCAAGATCAGGAGCCTTTAGTGTCTGGAAACTGAGCACAGGTAGCACAGTGTCAGCTGACACTTCTGCACAGACACAGTTCCAGTTCAGGAAATCTCTCTTACCAGAGTCTTTTCAGTCCTGCTGGAAATATACTTGTCAGCTCCTGAAAGAAAATTCTCGATAAGAACATCTACTGCCACAGCCACCGTGGCTTCCACACAATCTGGGGCTTCTTCAGGCCATGCTGTGTGGAAGCAGAAGAGCCTGAGATTTATCCAGCCACTGTCAGCAACACTCCCTTATGGGAGGTGCCTGTGCCACAGCAGTCACTGACCTCTATCAGTCCCTTTGCCCACAGTGACCATCCTGGCAGGGCCGTCCCACAGAAAGCACCTGCAATTCACATCACCGAGACAGTTACTGGAATGGGCTTGGAGCAAACCCTGAGGGCCCATTGTCTCCTCCCTGCTGCCTGGGGGTCAGGCAGCAGGTTAGCTGAGGGGTGTGGAATGTGGGGTGCAGAGAGAGGATGTGCCTCTGACCCAGGGCCATCAGCCCAGGCTTCAGGGGACATCGCAGCCTTCAGTTGTGCTTGTTGCCCCAGACCTACTCCCTGTTTCCCCTCGCTTCAGTAAGCACCAAGACCAGGCTGTATGGGCTAGGGGAGGTACCTCCCCATTCCTCCCCTGGCATCCCCAGTCCAGCTTTGGAAATACCTATGCCTTTCTCTCTCAACCTTGCAGCAAGCCATTCAGTCCAGTGGCCACAGCAGTAGCATGGCTGTGAGACTACCTGGGAGTCTTTCTAGTGGTCCAAAAGCCAGCCCCAGTCAAGGGCACACTCAGGAAGCACTTGGGCCACAGGAGTTTCGACACCTAATGGCCCTGAGGGAAAGCTGGTACCCAGCACAGCCAGGCAGCCACTCTCAGTTGTTTGCTCATGAAAACTCACCAAGAGCCACTGAGAACAAGAAGACGAAGACTTTAAAGCTCTTCTTCAGCTGGACCATATTTTGTCTGAAAGAGAAGGAGTCCTGGGGCTGTCAATTACCCAAGCCTTAGACAAACCCCTTCCCAGCAAGGAAGCACCAGAGCTTTGCCTGACTTTGGTCCCAGAGCTCTCCCACACCTGCACGGTCTCTTGCCAGAGCTGGGGAAAACCCTTCCCCTGCAGGTGCTTGGCTCTCCCCTGGGTGCCTGGCTATGCAGCAGTTTGTCCTACTGCAGCCAAAGCTGGAGGCTCTGGCTCTGGTGTGCCAGTGAGGCTGCCAAGGGGCTTTGCTCTGGCTCTGCCTGAGACTGGCCACAGCACAAGCAGAGCTCAAACTTCATCATCCAAGTGAGAGCCCCGGGCTGCTGGTTAGGGAACACCCTCTGCTCTCCCCTTTGCTTGCACTGGCCCTCAGACATTCCCATCCTGGCCCCTGTCCACAGCAGGAACATGTAGTATGTACTCTGTGAGGATGGCATGGGCTCAGAAGGTTTCTCCCCAGGGAGACAAAGGCACCTGCCAGTTGCCAAATAAGCCTGAAGAACATCCCTTGGAAAAGAAACCAGAGAAAAGTTACGCCTGTCTGAGTCTCTTCTTCAGCTGGGAGCCATCCCCAGAGAAAGGGGACTTAAAACATCACAGAGCTGGTCTTCAGAAACCCTGTCAGCTTCCAACCCCACTGACCTCGTTACACCACATCCATCCTACTGTTCCAGCCTGACACCCTGGGCAGGAGCAGCCCACTTCTTACAAGCCCCTGGGGCAGTTGCTGAACTCCACAGTCACCTCTGCCAGTGTTTGGTCAGCCTCGTGCTCCAAGGACCGTTTGGAAGACTCTTTATGTCTCCTCCGGTGAGCCTTTCTCCTCCCCATCCCTCCACACTGAGCTCTACCTCCTCAGCTGCAGCAGCAGGAGACGCCTGCCCAGCCACACAGCCACTCTGGGTTCTGTCCCTGTGCCACAGGGCTGTGCAGGCTGTGCTCTGACCTCACAGCCCTGGGGGCTCTGCTGCTACAGTTGGGGTGCCCAGGCCCACAGCCACATGGCAACTGTGTGTCTGCATGTGCCCAGCTGGGTTTGCAAAAGGCAGTGCTGGGAGGAGTGCCTCGAGGTCAGGTGGTTCATCCCACCACCTAATTAATTAGTTTCATTTAAACTCCAGGCACTGTTGGAAACCAGGGTGGCAGGACTTCCCCTGGAGAGCTGCCCTGCTCTGTCCATCAGCTGGTGCCATAGCTCCGACCTGAACTGGGGAGGTAACCCAGGCCAGCTTGTCTGACGGGTGAGTTACCCCTGACTGGTGAGTTACCTCTGGCTGTGAGTTACCTCTCTCTGTGGCATCAGGGGAGGAACTCCCAGCTGACAATAAACAACTGGCCTTGAGAACAAGATGTGGGGAGACAAGCTGGAATTTCTGACTGACAGACACTTCACTTTACAAACTATAAAAGCTACACACACTTTCATGGAGCAGAAGTCTCCTACACGCACCTTGGAAACATGTAGGGCTTCTCCTCAGAGTTTGGATGCAAATTCCATGGATATTTTCCCAGGAATTGAGTGAAAGGACCTGCTGTGTACCCCATCATCAATTCAGTGGTAAGTTACATTGACTCCTAATCTATATTATTTCTTCAGTAGCTGTAATAGAAGTAACCTTTTCATCTGCTAGTAGTTCTTTTTGTTTTATCCAGTGTAAGTAGTCTGTTTAAAGTCTTACATCTGTTAATCTTGTGTCTATTCACTAAATAACTCATTTTGTAATAGACCTAATTAGCCATTCTTAACGAGAGACATTTGGGGTTCAGGCTGGCTCAAACAGAGCTCCTGCCAGAAATCTGAGTCAAAGGCAGGACTTGTCTAAGCTCTCATCTCCATTCATAACAACCAGTCATGTGCTGACACTGGATTTTGTAATTAGAAGAAAACTCTCCTGTCTCTTGGGAAAAAAGTCACAACTATAGGAACATAAGCAGTGACAGAGAGAGGGCAACTGAGGCCCCGAGGCAGTTTTATAAATATTGCTCTGGTGCCTCTTACAGATACACTTGACCCTGAGCTGTACTTTGGATCAGGCTGACTGTGGAGCAGCACTCTGGGGTGGATGTGCACACTGGAAAGCTCCTGGCTTGGGGCCAGGGAGGTGAATACACTCACTCCATGTGGTGGAGGAGTGAGCTGGAAAGCTCCTGGCTTAGGTACAAGGAAGTGAAAGTGCCTTGGAAAAAGTTTTGAAAGGTGGTTTCAAAGCCCAGAAATGCAAGATAACTAAGTACAGGAAAAGATAACAGAGCTAAAACAAAGACATCTGTCTTCTCCATACTACTGACTAGCAGCCATCTACTCCACTCTGTAAATATTCCCATCAGGGTAAGCCAAGTTTGAGCTGTCCCTGAGTGGCAGCTGGACTGCACACCACTGACTCTCCCCTTGAACTGGGGCACCACTCAAGGTTTGAGATCCCTTACCTGAAATTAAGAGGTCCTTCCATGCCCAAGGCAGAGAGATATCTTAGTTGCAACAGATCCTCAGTAAGTGACAGCATGCTGAATTAATAAAAATATCAATCCATGTAGCAGTTCAGTATTAACTACTATAAACTTTGTCTAGATAATTCCATTAAACATAAGCCATTGTCAAAATCTGAGGCTAAGATTAGACCTAGGTGAACCTAGGTTTTGTAAGGAGGTTAGAAAGCAAGGGGCTCCACTCTGAACCTCATTGTGAGTCTTCCTTACCCTTGCAAACCTTCCTTAGGGAGCTCATCTCTTGTGCTTCCCTTTCTTCTTCTCCCTCCTCAGCTTTGGCCAGCTGAAGAACATAAACTAGAGCCCCAGCATGGTTTGGGTTGGAAGAGTCCAGGGAGATCACCTTCTTCCACCCCCTGCCATGGCAGGGACACCTTCCACAGTCCCAGGTTGCTCCAAGCCCTGTCCAGCCTGGCCTTGGACATTCCAGGGATGGAGCAGCCACAGCTTCTCTGGGCACCCTGTGCCAGGGCCTCCCCACCCTCACAGGAGGAATTTCTTATTAATATCCAATTTAAATCTCCCATCTTTCAGCTTAAAGCTGTCCCCTCTGTCCAGTCAGTCCAGGTCCTTGTCCAAAGTCCCTCTCCAGCTCTCTTGTAGGTCTCCTTCTCCTAACAATTCTCTGGTTCAGCTCAGCTTTCTGCCTTTCAGATAAGTAGTTTATCTTAGCAGGATAAGCATGGCACTCTTTTTACCACAAGTAAGCAAATATTTAAACTGTTGTTTTAAAGATAAGAGTTAAGAGGGATGGGGAAAATGACAGCTAAGTGGAAAATAAAACTTTAATTTAGTGCTTAAACAACTTGAGTTCTTATGCTGCACCTGTAGCAGAGGTTTGACATTTGTATATCTGATCATGATAAACCCAAAAATCCTCCCACTAATCTTGGAAATGAAAAGATAACCTCATCTGAAGGAAGACAAAATCTATATATGCAAACATTGCCATTTGTTTATAGAACCTTCTCAGCACAAAGCTTCTCTTATGGCACCAAGAATTTGCTGGTATGAAAATTTACACATTTCAAGTGCTATTTTAAAGTAATTTACAGTTAAATCAACAGTAGTGAGAAAACAGGATTTGACTTGCAGAATGGGATATGATTCATGACTTTCTCAACAGCTTTTAAACTTCTGGGTGAAGTTTACACCTTTCTATTTGGGAACAACACACTTGGTTATTATTGGGCTGGCCAGACACTGGGCTGGCTTGCAGTTCTTCAGTCAGAGGAGAGAAAGAACTGAGGGAGAGCTAAGCAGAAGAAAGCCAGCAGGTATAAATTCCAGCTAACTTTCACCTCAGTGCAGAATTCAGCTTCTTTCTTAAAAAAAATGTCAAATAATTAAAATTGCATCTCTATCAGGATATTGGCTACTCTAGGAAGTGTCTTTCTTCCACCCTTCGCTTCACTAAAAAGCTCCTTGGCCCAGATGGTTTTCTCCTGATGCAGAAACAGGAAAGTATTGAAGTACTGGGAATCTTGCACACTTGCTGTTGCTCAGCTCTGCTGCTGTGAGGGGAGATGCTGCCATGCCCTGTTCACCTCCACCTGCAGCTGTCCTTGCCTCCACCCCAACACATCACAGGTGAGCCATGTCAGCAGAAAAACATTTTCCAGTAAGGCTTCTTCTCTATGCATAACTATGTAGCATCAATACCTAAACAAAGGATCATTTTCCACTGCTCCTTCAGAGCCACAAGGGATGTCATTGACAGAATTTTCATACCTCTTAACAGGCAAAAGAGAATATAAGCCCTTTTATCCCTTTTTATTCTTTCATGCTTGTTCCATAAAACCTTTTCTCACTCCATCTCTTTAAGTGGAAAAGTCCTGTCTGCCACTGTCATAAATTAGGTAGGATATGACTTGAGTTTCAAATACATCTGTATTTATTAAATTACACACTTTAAAGAGCAAAAACAAAAGGAAAAAAAGTGTTAGTAAAGAACATTATTCTCTAGCTTGACTGCTAAGTTCTTGATCTGCCTGTGTTTAATATTAATGTCTCTGTATTTCTAGGTTTTGATTGCAACAGCTCTGCTAATTGTGGATATCAGTGAGAGATTATCTGACTTTTTCCAGGTCAGGTGTTCCACCTACCCTTAGTCACGGATTTGTTGTGCTTTTTAAAACATGTTTAAAAGGTTAGAATCCACCTTTCTAAGGTAAAATGGGAAAAAAAACCACATTTTAAGTGAAATTAAATCATGCTTCTCTCAGTTTAATTACAAAAAGATAGCTCTGCTGGTACATTCCTCCACAAGAATGTTAGCACCTGCAACTTCATAGACATCCATAAAATATTTTTGTAAACATGAAATTACTAAACACAGTGCAACACTCTATGCAATCGTTCAATATTTTCCTTTTAATGCTACCAAATTTATCTTTCATAAACCTGAACTAATAATCAATCAAATCTGGAGCCCAGACTGTGGTCCCAGGGCAATGCTCACAGCCCCAAGGCTGCCAGGGCTCTGGAGCAATTGGATAATGCTCCCAGGGGTGCCCAGGGTGGGAATGTTGGGGTGTCTGTGCAGGGCAGGAGTTGCACTGGGTGATCTTTGTGGGCCCCTTCCAGCTCAGGAGATTCTGGGATTTTATGATTTCCTTCCCAAGCTATCAGCTGGCACTTGCTACCTAGCAAGAATTAAACCAATTCCATCTACAAGAAGCACAGCACTGTGTGAATCTTCTCTGTCAAGTCCTGTATTCATAGGAACAGCTGGAGATAATAAAATTCCACAGGGCCTGCTGCCCCCCAGACATTCTGTGTTTTCTGCACAGGCCTTGTGGATGGAATCTGCAAACTGCAACTCCTCTCTTGCCCCTGTTCCCTTTCCCTCAGTTTGGTGTGACAGCTCATTTCACCAGAGAAGCTGAACCACAAAAGTAGCCTCCCACAAGAAAAGGCAGAGGACAGGATAAGGGAAGAGCTGAAAAGCAAATACACAGAGCAGCAGCTTTGCCTTCGATTGTGAAAGCTGCAATCCCACTTGGGAATCACATTTCCAGCCTGCAGAGTGAAAAGCACAGAATCACCAGCAATAAATCACAGAATCACAGACTGGTTGGGGTTGGAAGGCACCACCAACACCCTGTCATTCCACCCCCTGCCATGGGCAGGGACCCGCTGCCCCAGGGTGCTCTGAGCCCCATCCAACACACCCTTGGACACTTCCAGGGCTGGGGCAGTCACACCTCTGGGCACCCTGTGCCAGGGCCTCCCCACCCTCATGGGGAAGAATTTCTTCTCAGTATCTGACCTAACCCTGCTCTCTGGCAGTGGGAAGCCGTTCTCCCCTTGTCCTGTCACTCCCAGTCTTTGTCCAAAGTCTCTCTTCAACTTCCTTGTAAGCCCCTTTAGGCACTGGAAGAGCCTCCAAGAGCTTTCTCTTCTGCACTCTTCTCTTCTGAGCAGCCCCATCTCTCCCAGTCTGTCTCCAGAGGGGTTCCAGCCCTGTGATCATTCCCACAGGTCAGCACCTTCCGTGTGTTGGGGGCCCCAGAGCTGGACACAGACCCCTGGTGGGAATTACACTCTTCAGACCAGCACCACTGCCTTGGGTAACTTTGGCTCCTGGAGAGAGATTTGACAAAACTCCAGCGGGCTGCCCATGCAAGGAGACCTCCAGGGCCACCTGCAAGGTCAGGCAGCAGGAAGCTGTTCCTTGGTTTCCAACAAGACCAGTGCAAATCTGTGGGGTGTCAATGGAATTTCTCCTCTGCAAAGCCAAGAAGCAAACATTAACCACACCCCACAAATGAGGGAGCAAACTGAGGGAGGACAACCCATTAGCCCCTTTCAGAGTTTCAACACTCAAGATAAACAGTGGGGAAAAAAAGTCAATTTAAACAGTGTCCAGAGGCAGTTTTATAAAAAGCATACAGGGGCCTGAGCCAAACCTCAGAAAGGCTTTCAGTATTGATATTCATGACTATTAGACCAAAGCCCAAAGTTAAGTGATAGATTCTGATTGCCAGATTGTGAGAATACAACTTAAATAGGAATGAGAAAACACCAAAGGAAATAGAGGAGGTTGCTGTTTTCCTCCAGCCAGCATTAAGGTGGCTCCAAAATCACTTCAAAAAAATAAGAAAATCCTTATCCTGGAATGTAAAGACACCACCTTGGCTCCCACACAGAGCAGCAGAGATGGCCCAGCAGGATCATGTACTGCCATTCCAGGTCAAACAAAGAAAGGTGCAGGATATGTTAATGGGGCTGCTTTGATGTAGCCCTTCCATTATGGGACACCCTGGGAAAGGATGTGGTGGGACCTGAGGTTAAAACAGGTTCTGAACTAACTCCTCAGTTGCTTTCATCACTAAATAAATTTTTTTTTAAAATTGCTTTCCCCATTGTGGTGGGAACAGGAGCCCACAGTTGGATTCCAGCCACACCTCAGGAGGGCTTTTGGCAAGTGCTTGACTTTAAACTTGTGCTGAAATGCTGCCAACTGGCTGTTAAAGGTCGTGTGAATCCCTGAGATCTGACAAAGAAGTAAAATCCCCAGAAAACACTGCACTCCCTTTTTCACTCCTGGAGGACACCACACTTACATTTCACATTAGGGTCCACACATGTTCCTGTGAGCTCTTCAGGCTCCAGCTGGGAACATTGGTCCCCTCCTGCCCCAGAGTGGCTGCCAGAGCTGTGGCACAGCTGGGACAGCAGCTCCAGCCAGGGTGGCTGCACCCACTAACCCACATGCCCAGCTCTGCCCCTGGACCACAGCAGCCAGGATTCCTCAGGAAACAATCATTCTCTACAGACCTCATTTTTGAAAAAAACATCGTTGATTCTATAACCTGAAAGAACACACATGTAAACATTGAATCCTACAAGAGCTGAACAGCAAACTGGCATCAATGGAGCTGCAAAAATAATTGAGCCAGAACAATGCAAGATCCTTTCTGCTTTTCTTTCAGCAGTCCAGCTTTCCTCTCAGGAACATAAATCAAGTCTCCAGGTTGAAAGTTGTGTGGTGACATGTTCAGGGACAAATGTGCTCACTGACTACCTATGTAAAGATGATAAAACAAAAGAAAGAGAAAATAAATAATCTTTTAGCAAGCCTTTCCCTTTAGCATGATCTGATCCCTTCAATTGTCCATACTGGTAGTTAGATATGTGTCTTGGGGTGATCCTGTGACAATCCTGGAGTCCCCATCGCCTGCTGGAAGTTTTTTTGTACCTTTAAACTNTCTGGGACGGGAGGGGGGGTTCAGTGTCCTCTCCTGCCCTGTGCCTGGGAGGGAGGGGGAACTCTTTTGTTAAATAAAAAGGTTTTTTCACTTTTATTCAAGAAATTATTTTCCAAACCTGTGAGAGGAGGGGCTGCCAGGACCTGCTTGCCTGGTAGGCAGGAGGGAGAGAGGGAGAGAGAGACCCTTCCTGGGCTGTTTCCTCCCAGATTTGTGTCCAAACCAAATTGCAGAGCAGCAGTTCAGCTCCCTGCAGCTGTCAAACACAGTTTGCTATGCACACCTTGCCAGTTCTGCCATCACCTTCTGTCTCTCTTGGTAGCCCAACTCCAAACTCAAACGTTTTCAGTTATATCTAGCACAGATAAATGTGCCAAGACAAGAAGCTTGCTCAGATCATGCCCCTTACATGTTGCATTTGTGCCACAGCTGGAAACCTCTTTCCCTATTGCATTGCATGAGCTGCATTCCCACTCTGCAATTTTCTGCTCGACTTCAGGTAAGATCATGTCCTTTTCAATTTGCAGAGACCAACATTCTTTCCTACACAAATATGTGCCAGGACAGAAGCACTTGCTAGGTATTTGATAGCTTTTCAACAACATGTACCAGGAGAGAAGCAGTTCCTGAATGAGTTCTTTAATCTCTAAGCCCTTCAAGAAACCACTGCAATCTGGGCAATGAGAAGAAAACGTTTTTGTTGTGGCACATTTTTTCTGTGTGAGAGGTATATCCAGATCTGTGGTGATTATGAGCAGTAAAGTCCATGATGATACTTAGGGCTGAGAAGGAATGTGCAGAGCCCAGCAATCTGATGGCACTTTGCAGGTTGCAAAGGAAAGAGAAACTGCCACTTGACTGTGGGGCAGAGAGAGGTTTCCACCCGTGAGGGGCAAGCTCTGAGCAGGCTTGTCCTGGCTCAGTTATCTGTGTGAGATGTAGTTGGAAAGCTTTTCCTTCTATATTCACACTACCAGACTGATGGAACACAGAGCTGAGAAGGAAAGGGTGGGCACAGCCCTGTGTCCACAGGAGCACTTCAGTGCCAGCTCAGCATTCTGTGCCAGGAGGAGACAGACTTTTCACACTCAGAGGGAATGAAACCTTACTTAAGGGGAAGAATGAACCTGCACAGTGCCCTGGCTGAGTGTGCAGGGTCCAGGCTGTAAGAGGAGCCTGACTGCCCCTCGACTGCCATCCAAATCCAAGTTATCAAAGTCAACAGGGGAAGTCAGAGAAAGTTACCTGTGCTGGCACATTTTCCTGTCCAAACCCTCTGTGGAAACAATTCTGTTCAGCTTCAGACTCTGAGATTCAGAGAACATTATGGTCCATGTAGCTGGCAAGGGAAGTTGCAGAGTGCACTGGTGAGTTTGATGTGGCTTTCATGTGGCAAGGGGAAGGTGCAGTCCAGCTCTGATTTTTACTTCTTTATGCCTTTTTTATGGCAGCAGCTGCTGGACATTTGAAAGGGAGCTGTGAGGGCTGAAAAATGCTGTGGCACATGCATGTGAAAAGGAAGGTGCACAGCCCCAGCACACTGTGAGCAGTTTAAAGGCTGCTAGGAGAAGGGGGTGATTTAGGAATGGTTTCTGTCCTGACACTTCTCTGTAAGATAAAGGTGCAACACTGAAGGTGTGTGAATGTGATTGCACTGAGAATATCACAGGTAACAGGGAAGGTCATTGAATGCTTTCTGTCCTAGCACATCTCTCAGTCCAAACTGCAGCCGGAAATGCTTCTCTTTAGTGATGGACTCTGCCACCTTGAGAGAATGTGATTCTCTAAATAATTGAGAGAGTGCAAATCACTGCTGTGTCCAGTCTAGTTTGCAGACTGCAAGGGAAAGATGAACTGGCTTTTTCTTCTAGGATTATTTTATATGAGAGCCATTGCAGGAGGTTTTGAAGGAGTCTGGGATCTACAAGAGTGACAGAGTAGGTGGCAGATAGAGCTTGAGGGAAAGCTTGAGGGTATCTCCAGGGAGTTTGATGCAATTCAAAGGGTGCCAGGTACATGTTGAGCATGTCCCATAGAAAAGGTTCTAGAAGGAAGAGGCTGTGCTGGACTTCCCTCTTCTTCTACAGCCGATAAACTTCACAACAACTTTAGGCAACAACTAAACCATTCATCTTCCTTCCCGGCTGCGTGCAGGGTCACATTGTGTCAGTCCCTGAGAGCCGGGATCCACAGCAGACTCTTCCCTGAACTCCCCACACCAATGGGGCCGGGCCAGAAAAGCGCTTGGCTTTTCCCTGGCCACTGTCAGCGCTCACCAAAACAACCACACGATGGCAATGTCGACTGGGAAAAGAAGGAAACGCGCCCGGCCCAGCTCGACACCACCCCAGGGCAGAGCCAAGCTGGGAAGGTCCCTGCTCTCAAACCAACTGTGCCAGGACAAAAAGATTTCTCTGAGCTTCCCCTTCCAAGTACAAACTCTTCTTTGCATCACACAAAACGGCAACAAGAACTCCTTGTGCTGGTAAATGTTTTCAGCTCTCACAGAATCCGGTTTCAAACTCGAAAACATTGGGCAAAAGCCTTGCTCACAGAAGTGCTGGCTGAGAAAGCTGCTGCTGCTGACAACTTCCACTGCACCCACTGAGGAGAGGAGCTATGAGCCCATCTCAAAGACATAGGCTTCACTCCTCCAAAATAGAAAATCTGGCTACTGATCCCCTTCAAAGGTGCCAGAACTAAAAAGCAAGGGTAGGCTGGGCAAAGCTAAGCAGTGGTGCTGAAGGCAAGGCAAGGCAAAACAACTCAGAGTGCCTGGAAATATTTCACACTGGAGGTGCTCTCCAGCTTTCAGTTGGCAAGTTCCTGAATGAGGACAACAGTGCTTTTGCCTGGGAAGGAAAGCAGTAACCCCAGAGTGTCAGATGCAGGTCAGAAGCTGCCCAGTGGAGGCAGCATCAACTTTCTATCCCTGCATGTTTGGTGTGGAAGCACACCACTGACCTGCACAGTGATGGAACTGCTATCCATAGTTCAGGTGGTCTGCTGAGAGATTCCATCTGGCACATCATTTCCACCTCTCAGAGGTGATCTTCTGAAGTTTTTGGCAGTACCTCACTTTTGGGCAATCCTCATTCTTGCCATGCAGCTGATACAGAGCCCAGGGAAAGTAAAGTAACAGTGTGAGAGTGTTCTGGCACCTCGGAACAGGACCAGTTCATGGGTGTTTTCTCTTTCTATAAGAGGCAATCCTATTTCTTTTGAGATGGGCCCACAGTTCCATTCTTTGGCAAAGAAAACAATTTTGGATCCACACATTGGGTGGTCCTGATGATATTAATTGCTTTTTCTGGTGTACAAATCCATTGGTTAGACTGCTACCTTTAGTGTCTGAGCAGCCAGGGGTGGAGCTCAGTTTTGGCTCCCTGAAGGATTTTGATGTCACAAAAGCTGAGAAGGCAAGAGCAGATTGCAGGGGGAGTCTGCAGTTGGCTGGGTGAGCTTTGAGGCAGCAGCAGCTCTCTCAGCTGGCACTTCTGTGAGCAGGGCTGTCACCAGATGTTTCCAACTTTGTAGCCTCACTCTGCAAGAATGAAAACATTTATTAGCAGAAATGAGTCTGTCTCGCCATTTGAGTGTGATGCAAAGAAGAGTTTGTACTTGGAAGGGGAAGCTCAGAGAAATCTTTTTGTCCTGGCACAGTTGGTTTGAGAGCAGGGACCTTCCCAGCTTGGCTCTGCCCTGGGGTGGTGTCGAGCTGGGCCGGGCGCGTTTCCTTCTTTTCCCAGTCGACATTGCCATCGTGTGGTTGTTTTGGTGAGCGCTGACAGTGGCCAGGGAAAAGCCAAGCGCTTTTCTGGCCCGGCCCCATTGGTGTGGGGAGTTCAGGGAAGAGTCCGCTGTGGATCCCGGCTCTCAGGGACTGACACAATGTGACCCTGCAGAGAAGGAAGACGAATTGTCACTTTTTTGGCTGTGCAGTTTATCGGCTGTAGAAGAAAAGTGAGTTCCAGCACGGCCTCTTTCTGCTAAAACATTTTCTGTTCTGTTTGTAACTGGGCTCTGTGAGGCTGGAAGGTCAGAGGGTCCACAGAGCTGAGCACACAGTTCTGTGGGAGCCACAGTTTGTAAGGTGCAAGCGCAGAGTGAAGGCCAATCTTTACTTTTTTCCTGGGATTTTTGGTATGGGAATTGCTGAACGAGCTAAGTTTTGAAGTTGGGCTCTGCCAGAGTGAAAGAATGTGATAAATACATTTAGTTGGAAAGGAAAGCTCCCGTTTGCCTGCTCTTGTTGATGTCCTTCCAGGTGAGTGTGAAACCAGAGCTGAAATAAAAAGCAGTAACAGTGATGTGAATCATGCAGTTCACACTGCAGAGGAAAAGGGATGCCCAGCACTGCCTCCTTTGTCCTGGGAACTTGTTTTTAACTGGATCTTGAGGATCTCCGTGCAAGACTGAAAGGAGAGGGTTCAACAGCAGCTTAGAAGAAACTTCAGCTTCCTTTTGAACCCCCCATTCTCTCCACAGTCAAGGGACAACACAAATTCCTGTGCTGCATTACCCCTTGTTCTCCTTGCACAAACCCGTGTCAGTCCACACACCTTCCTTCTCAGCTATTTGTGCACTCACAGGCAAAGCCCAGGGAGAAAACTGCACGGGTCCAGCAAAAAGCTGCCTCAGAAACAGCGGAGCACTCTCCTGGTTGCACCTGCCTGATCCTCTCTGGAGATGTGCCCTTTCCCTGAGGATCTCTGCACCATCCTGGCCTCTCACTGAGACCAAACACCTTCAGAACAGCCAGCAGCTGCTCCCACAGCAGAAGTCCTAGAGCAAACAGCCAGCACTGGCCCTCGCCCTTGCAGCCTATAAACCACACCAAACACCGGTGATTCTTTCTCAGCTCCGCGCAGATCCCTTTGCTCAGTGTCACAGAGGCCACCACTAAACCAAGGCCTTTCCAGCTGGGGTTCAGACCGAGAGATGTCCAGGAGAGCCCTCAGGGCCCTGTTTCCCGTGCGAAGTGGCGCTCCCGGGGCTGCCCGAGCTCAGCCAGCTGCACCTCGGTCGGGCCGAGCGTCAGGACAGGGCCGCCCTCAGCAGCCGCGGGACGGCCCGCACAGCACTTCAGCTCCGCAGCCTCCCCTCACACACAGGCGCGGCTCCGCCACCTCTGATTGGTTCGCTTCTCCGTCAATCACCGCCCACCTCCGCCTGTGACTGGCTGGCAGCGCCAGCACGGCGACTGCGATCCCGCCCCCCCGGGCCGGTTCTAATCTACCCAGCGACAGCCTCTGATTGGCGGGAAGCACCAGGGCGATTTTTTGATTGGCCGGAGCCGGAGGGAGCCGGGGGCGCGCGGGGCAAGGCGGCAGCGCGGGGTCAGTGTCCGGCTGGCCGGGGACAGCGAGGGGACAGCGAGGGGACAGCGAGGGGACAGCGAGGGGACAGCGAGGGGACAGCGCCCGGCTGTGAGTGCCTTCCCCCGCAGGAACGGCCAGCAGCGGACAGCCCGAGCCCCGCTGCAGGGACAAGCCAACTGCTCGGGAGGGGCGATGCGCAGGAATTCCGGGAGGAGGGCGCTGGGCTGAGCTGAACCCAGCCTGTCCCTTTCCCACTTTCCCCCTGCCTGAGCCCAGCCTGCAGCGGCGAGAGGGGAAAACTGACAGGACTGGCACTTTTCCTGCTGGAAAAGGCAGAGGCTGGAGGTGGGGGGAGAGTGGGACTGATGAAACGCAGTTCTCATTTCCAGCATGATGTTGGGGGAAATGTCCCTATTTCCCTGGACAAACCCCGTCCCAGCTCTTCCACACCACCCAGTGCTGCTTAGTTCAGGGTGAAATGGTAATTTATCCCAAAATTGTAATTTAAAAATTGTAATTTATCCTGGAATTTGATTTCCAGGCCTCTGCCCTTCCGAGGGCAGCACAGAGAAGCTGCCAGGACTGAGGCAGAGTTGGCTTTCCCCCCACAACCATGAGTTTATAGGAAAATACTCTTTTAATCTTAGCTTGGTCCCTTATCAGACCCATCTTTGATTTCCAGATGCTGTTTTGAGGACACTGAGAGAGATTTCTGCTAGAGAATAAAAAACTAAGTGAGATATGCAGGAATTTTGTGGTGAAAAATAGGATTGACTGTCAGAACCCAGTGGTACCTGCAGGATTTTACAGGTGAGGGGCTGTCCCAGCCCCTTCCCTGTTTCTGCTTGGTGGGCTCTGATCTATCAGTTTTTATGGATTTTTTTCAAGCCCTACTAGAATCAACACAACCCCCAAAGCCAATTGTAGATTTCTTCACAGGGAAGGAGGTGGAGCTCCAGGGACCCTTTTACAGAGAAAAAAACACTGGAGAAGGAGAGGAATGCACTGAACAGATTAAAAACTCATTTTTTAAAAAGAAATGTGGAATAACACCTGGATTTCCCCACGAGAGGGAGACTCACTGCTACAGCAGACCTGGCAGTGCCCCTGGCACAGCTGCTGTGCTGAGCCACCCCCAGGTTCAGCTCCAAACCCCTGCCTGCCCACCTTCCCCTGCTGCTGAGGAGCCCAAAGAGAGTAACAAAATGATTTATTTCATTCCTTCCCCGGGCAAAGCTCAGTTCTGTGCAGAAACAGTAAAAACCCTCTGGAGCTGGCAGGAGCAGCAGATACAGGTGCTGTGGGAAAGGAAGTCCCAGGAGCTGGGTGAACTGGGCCAGTTCCTTTGGTCAGGGCAGGGGTTTGAGCTTTTGGGGGTCTCTCCCTCTTTCTCAAATATCCTTGATGACCTCTTCAAGCTCCTCTTTTGTGTACATGTGGAATTTCATGCCAGGCTCCACCGTGGCAAGCTGGAAGAGAAGGAACAAGGGGTTAAGTGTGGCTGAGGAAAGCAGGGAGCAGCTGTTCCTCCTTCTGATCTGCCAGACCAGCAGGATCATTCCAGCCCAGAACACGCTCCCTGATCCCCTAAAATAGCTGCCTGCTGCACAAATAGCTTTGAATTGACTCAGTCTCCTCAGAGGAGCAGCAGCAGGGAATTTCAGTGGGAACAGGCAGGCACTGCTCCCACTTGATGAGGGAAAAGCCATCAAAACCTCCCAGGAGAGAACTCCTGCCTCTCCAAAGGCTTCTTCTCCCCCAGGAATCCACCAAGGGGACAAATCCTGGCCTGTCTGGGAGCTGAGGGGACTCAGGGAAACTGAGGCAGAGATCTCTAAGGAAAACAGGGACAACAGTGCCAGGGCAGACAGCTGAAACATTCCAGAGGCAGCACCAAGGATGAGGGAGACTTGAATGAAAAGCCTGGAAGAGAAATGTGAGCAGAACTATTCACACCTGGCCCAGGGATGAGAGCCCAAAACAGGGACAGCTGTGTCAGTGGAAATGCCAAGGCTCCAGGGAGAGTTGGGATGCTCCAGAACGAGCTGGGGTATCCCCTGCCAGGCTGGGATGGGGCAGGAGCTGGTTGGGATGGGGCAGGAATGGGCTGGAGTGCCCTAGGAGGGGGCCAGGATGCTCCTGAACTCGCAGGCAGTGGGCTCATGGTTTGACTCTTCAGGGATCAAAGTGCAGGGACACAATCAATAGGCTGAAGGCTCTGGAGCATCCCAGCAGATCCCAGAGCTTTTCCAAGGTGACTGCTCACGACCACCCCCACCCCCTTCACAAGGGAAAGGACCAGAGCTGGGGGCAGGAAGGTACCAGGAGGTGTTTCCAATGTCCCAACACTCAGCCTGAGAGCTCCTGCCAGCCCAGGCTTCACCCAGAACTCTCAGACAAGGTGGAGACACTTGGAAATGCCACTGGAGGCCCCTCCAGTCATGGAGTGGTTTGGGTTGGAGAGACCTTAAAGCCCATCCAGTCCCACCCCCTGCCATGGCAGGGACATCTTCCACTGTCCCAGGCTGCTCCAAGCCCTGTCCAGCCTGGCCTTGGACACTGCCAGGGATGGGGCAGCCACAGCTGCTCTGAGCACCCAACCACCTGTGCAGGGACTGGACTAACCCTGGACCCAACAAAACACAGATTTATGCACCAAAACCCGCTCTAAATACCAAAAAACCTTTATGAACACCCTAAAGCAGCACTCAGAGACACCAATTCCTTTGCTTTCAAACCTGTCCCTCACCTTCTCCCTACGAAAGCTTCACTCCACCATTCCCTGACAGGCTTCACAGGGAAGTCTTTAATCTAAAAGGTGAAGTCCTTTCAGGCTCCTGCCCTTCACCATCAGTGGATTTAACTCTTCCACAACCACACTTTCCCTCTTCTCTTTGTTCCTAGATGGAAAATGCCACAGGAGTGTGGCCAGAGCCAAGAAATGGGAGAGGCACATACTTCTAGAAAGCAAAGAGCCCTTCAGGTGGCAGATTTTCAGCCATGGGGTGACTGGAGTCAATAGAAACCTTTTAATCCTCAGCACATTCCTGCCATCCTTCCCCCCAGCACAGTTCCTCCCCACTCCAGGGCCCTGCCAAGCACAGTTAAGCCCTGTTAAACAGGGACATGACATCAGGATACTGTACACATTCCTCTGCCTGCACTGTACCAGGAAAAAATGTATGGCTAAGGGCTGGAAGAGCACCTGGGAAGGGGATTCCAGTCACATGGCATGATTTTGGGACAGAGTATCCCAGTTTTCATGTGCTGGTGGCCTTTCCCTCCAAAGGAAGTTGGTTAATCCCACCAGGAATGGTCCCTCTGCAGCAACATTTAATACAAAAATGGGGTGAATACATTGAGGCTGCTTGGGAAAAGTTTTCCCAGCGCTCAAGAGGGAAGGAATGGGAGGAGGGAGCAGTTCAGGAGCTGGAATGCCACACTTTGGAAAGGTCTGGTGTCTCATAACCCACCCGAAATAGAAGCAAACTCTATACACCAGCCTGACTTCTCATCTCCCACTTATCCACCCAAGCTAGAGGGTTTGAACCTTTCCCACCCAAAAAGGAGCCTATGGAGCAGGTTTGGGGGGCCCAGCATCCCCAGGGCTGTGGGTACTGCCTGCCCCCGGGGTTCCAGGGGCACAGCCATTCCTGGAGGATCCTTGTTGCTCCCACTGTCCAAGGGATTTTTGGCACTGCCCCAGGACTGATATAGCAGCCCAGGAGCTGGGTAATTTTCATTCCTTCTAATATTACAAGCAGCAAGGCAAAAAAGAATGGCTAGATCCAGGGGAAGAACAAGCAGTCTGGGAGGTATGCTGGGTTCTGCTGACTGGAGAAGGTCAGGTCCCTTCTGCTCATCAGGGACTAGACCAGCTCTGCTCCTCTGAAAGGGAAAAGCTTCAACTTCTCCAAAATGCCCCATAGGACACGATGAAAAGGGCAGGAACATCTGCAGCAGTTGGCTCAGGAAGCCCTGAGCTGCTCCATTCCTTGCTCCAGGGGCAATCCTGACTCCAGGAGGACTCACCTCGATGTTGGTGGCATTTAGTTTCTCCTCCATGACCTGTTTCAGGATGACCAGGGAAGATTTGATGGCTTCCTTTAGCGTCATGGACTGGAAAACAAATGGCTCATGGATTACATGTGGAGGCTCAGGGGCTCCTCTCCCTCCCCTCTCCCAAATCCCTTGAGCCAGGCAGCAAACAGAGCAGCTTATCAAGGGATCTGCAGCATCCCTGGGAGTCTGGAGCAGGCAGGGCAGGGATAGCCACAGGGACAGTGAAATCCTGCCTTTCTGAGATTTAAAAATGCTTCATTTGGGCACATAAATCTGATGGGATTGGGACAGGAGGGGCTGTTTCTCTTCACCAGTTTGCTCCCAGAAAGCCAAATTCCCTCTTGGCAGAAGCCTCTGTGTTGCATTTAATCCAATAAATCCCATACATCCCTAGAGCCAGAGGGATGTGCAGCACAGCTGTGTTTCACTAACTCTGCACTTCACAGAGGGTTGACAATCCAGAATTTGGGTAATTTGGAGAATTCCAGTGAACAAAGGAGTCTTCCCAGCCACCATGACTAATTCTGCTTCTCATTAGGGTTCGGTTTCTTACCACTCAAAACAGGCAACTCCCTCCTCTCATGGGGAAAATATTCCTGTTTAATATCAAACATGACCAGAACTTCCAGCACAAAGCTGTTCCCTTCCCTGGTGAGGGGAAGGTGCTGGTGTGAGCTCAAGATGCTCCCAGCTGCATCCACACAGAGCCTGATGCAGGCAGCAGCACTTAGGGAGCTCAGTTTTTATTTATACAGAACTTCCTGACATGGCCTTAATTATCCCACAGGCAGAGAGTGGCCTCTCAGAGAGCAGCTGCTGGGAAAGGCTCTCCTTGTTGTAGAGATCCTCAGCACCTACTCACAGGATCCACTGCTAAGGAGTGATCCTGCCCTGAGCGGCTCAGGCACCTCCTCTCCAACCCGGTCCTAAATCCTCACTGGGAAGGGAATGAGGGGATCCTGGTAGGTGCTGAAGTACCCCAGACCCATGAGATGTGAGCCCCAACCCCAAATCCAGCCCTTACCTTGTGGTAAACCTCTTGCAGGGAGCTCTGGGCTCCCTCTGAGGCGGAGCCGATGGCTCTGGCATCGCACTGCACGAACGTTCCCGAGGGATCCATGTGGAACCTGTGGGGACAGGGGGTGACTACCTGCACCCCATCTCACCCCAGGGCATCCCAAGGACTCTCTCACCAGCCCCCCAGAGCTCCCTGCACAGCTGGAGCTGGGATTCATCCCCAAGAGCTCCTGGGCTGGCAGCTTACACACTCTGACACCGCCCTTTTTCCTCTTGCCTTTGGATTTCCCATCTTATCCTAATGTTTTTTTAATAAATCCAGCAAGTTTTCTCTGCTGGAAGGCAGATCTGACCGGGCTGGCTCTGCCAAGCCTTTCCCACTTCCAGGAGGGCCATTTGAAGCCCTGAGTTCAGGTTACAGCTGCTCCAACACCTCCCCAAGGAATGTCACATGGATTATGTTACTGGTGGCTCTGCCGGTCCTTTAGGGAAAGGTAAGAACACACTCAGGAGGAGGAGAGCTTTAATGCTTCCCTCCTCCCCAGGAAACCACATTTTTAATAGAGAAAAGCAAGGTTTTGGGGAAGATCCAATGTTTTTTCCATGCCAAACAAGGAGGCAGGGCTCTGGAAAGGGTTTAACAGGATTAACAAACACATCAGGGACATAATGGGATAAACCCCGAGGGTTTGGCTTAAGGAAAGTCCCAGAATCAAGTTGTTAAAACAGCCTGGGAATTTTGCAGTGGAGGTTTGGTCTTTGCCCTGGATTAAGAGAGCAGAACTCACAGCTGGGGTCCCTTCTCATCCACTCCTCCAAAGAGCAGCGCGACGCCGAAGGGGCGGGACTGCGGGAGAAAGGAGGGAATGGGTCGGACAAGGACAGGGAAAGGGGGGTTCCCCAGCACCCCCAATCCCCTCTGATCCCACCATGGCTCCTGGATCAGCATCTTCCTCCCCAAACTGCAGGGCCAGGTTAGACACAGCCTGTGTCACACTCTCCACCGTCATGGTCTCGTTGTAGGTGAACCAGTGATTCTGCAGGAAAATCCAAATAAAGATCCCACTTATCCCCAAGTTCCCAAAACACAGCGCCCCTGCAGGGCTCAGGTGGAGTGATACCCTGTGTGGACACGAGGATAACTTCCCCAGGGAACTCAGGGCACAGCCAGTTCTCCCATGGAAGCATCAGAGGGAGTGGGATGTAAAAACATCCACAGAAAATTTTGGGATGCCAACAGGGAAATGCAAAGCTGAAGAGCTTTATCCAAGTATCTGTTTTGGAAGTAATGTGTTACCCAGCTCTCCAGAGGGTGGAAAAGAGCTGATATGCAGGAGAAAAACCCAGGGAAATCCTTAGCTGCAGCACAGATTTGAACCTGGGACCTCTGAGCACCTGAGGCATCCAGGAAATGTAAGGGGATAAAAATAAAACCAATACATGCAGTATTTTGCCAAAACAGACAGTCCCTACAGTCCCAGCAAGCCTCAGCTTCCCACCAGCTTCTTTGATGGAATGATCTTCCCTCTCCCAGGACTTTCAATTTAAGAACAGAGATGTTGGATCTTACCTGGGTTTCCACTCTGGCCTTGTCAATTAAAGTCTTGGCATCAGCTATTAGGCCACTCATGGCACACCCTGGAATGGGAAAGGGAAACAGGAGTCATTCCACCCATTATTTGGGATGTTTTCCCCCAGGCTGCCCAAAGCCCACATAAAACACAAAGGGCTGCAGGGAGAGGCTGGTCCCTGAGGGGGAAGGAGGGAAAGAGATTTGTCCCACTGTGCTGGGAGTCTGGGAATAGTTTTGGGTCCAAGAAGGACAATGAGGAGCTGGAGTGTGTCCAGGGAGGAAGGGTCTGGAGCCCCAGGAGCAGCTGAGGGAGCTGGGAAAGGGGCTCAGCCTGGAGAAGAGGAGGCTCAAGGGGGACTTTGAGGCTCTTCACAACTCCCTGACAGGAGGGGGCAGCCGGGGGGGTCGGGCTCTGCTCCCAGGAACAGGGACAGGAGGAGAGGGAACGGCCTCAGGCTGGGCCAGAGGAGGCTCAGGTCAGATATTTGGTAAATGTTTTCCATGGAAAGCATGGCCAGGCATTAGCCCAGGCTGCCCCTGTGAACAGTGGTGGAATGCCCACCCCTGGAAGGTTTCAACAAGGGTGTGGATGTGGCACTTTGGGACATGGAGTAGCAGTGGCCTTGGGATGGTTGGACTCGATCTCAGAGGGCTTTTCCAACCTCAAGGATTCCATGGGAATGAAACAGATTTGCTCCAGAACAACCTGCTGGGAAGGGGCCCTGGCTGCCCCACAGGCAGCAGGAGCCCCCAGCACAGATTCCACTCTGGGAAGAGGAGGCTGCACTGCAAGCCCCCAGGAGGAGGAAATTGGACTCTTGGAGGTCTTCCCATGCTCATGGAACAGCAACATGGGAATTTTGGAGATTTCCCCCCTTTCAGGGCAACATATTTGGTCATGAGCCTATCATGGAGCCCCTCAGGGTGTGGGTGGTTCCAGGCTGGCATCAATGATCCTGGAGAAACTGGTCCCAAGTCAAGCCCACCATAATTCCCTGCCCTCCCAGAGCTAAATTTGGGATGAGCTTTCATGAGGGAGGTCACTGAGGCAGGGGGTGCAGTGCTTCAGCTGCCTCTTTCTGGTTCCTGGAGCTTGGAGCCTGGAAAACCAGTGACCAGGAGCTGGTGTGCACTGGGAGGGATGAAGGTCCCTGCTCCAGGCAGAGCTCATCCCAAAACACAACCTCTCAATTCCCAGGTGACAGACTCTTATCACAAATAATTCACACTTTCAGGGGTGCTCCCAGAGTGCCCCTGAGGCTGAATCCCTTCTCTGTACCAATGTGGGAGTCGATCTCCACGATCTTCTCAATGCTGCTGGGCTCCATGAGGGGAGATGTGATCCTCTTCTCCACAGCCAGGCAAACTCCCTCCGAGGTCTGGATCCCAATGGCTGTGGAGCCAAGCTGGAAAACACCAACACAGGCTCCAGCTCACACAAACACCCAGCCCACTGCTAATTCTGACTTATCTGCAGGTGTGTTGGGTTGGACACAATTGCATCACTCACACACAAACCCACTCTGGCTTGGCATGGTGGATTTTAAAGCTTATTCCCTGAAGTAGGAAATGGGGAAGGCAGAATTGATGTGATTCCCATGAGAGCCCAGTGGGGCTGCTGCACATCCTTCACCTTTCAAGCAACAGCACTTTGTGGAGTGTAAACTGGTGAGGGAAAATGGCCCTGGGAATTCTCCTCTGCCAGAGGGGGAAAAAAAAGGGTGAGAGGACTTCTCACATCAGTACAAATCCCACTTGGCTTTCCAGAAGCTCCTATTCTCCCCAGAGCCCCAGGCAGCCAGTTCCACCCTGGGACTGCAGGACACCTCAGTGTCACCAGGGCCACAAGCACAGGGACAGATCTCAGGGGCTCCTGGCAGCCCCTGCCTGGATCCTGCCATGATCCTGCCTTGATCACACCAGCCCTTGCCTGGATCCCACCTCAGTTGCACCAAATCTCACTTTGATCCTACCCTGATCCCACAAATCCCTGCCTCAAGGGGATCAATCCCCACAGCCCCTACTTTGATCCTACCTTGGTCACAGCAGCCCCTGCCTTGATCCCACCAATGCTCATCTGGACCTCAGCAGCCCCTAACCCTGATCCCACCAGGGATCCCCAACCCCACCAACCCACAGTGGTCCCACCTTAACCCCACCAACTCCTAAACTCCATCCAGCCTTGATCCCACCAACAATTACCTTGTCCTGCTTTGATCCCACCAGCCCCTGCCTGGATCCCACTGGGATCTCACCTTGATCCCACCAGCCCTGCCTGGATCCCACTGGGATCTCACCTTGATCCCACCAGCCCTGCCTGGATCCCACTGGGATCTCACCTTGATCCCACCAGCCCTGCCTGGATCCCACCTTGCTCCCAGCACTCACAGCTGTTCCACACCACGGAATTTTCCTGGCACTGAGCTGCAGTGTGGAATGCCAACTCCCAACAGCCACTTCAAGGCTCAGGGTTTGATTTGAAGCCCAAGACTCCCTGGAGAGCTGCACCTACAGGCACAGGGATGGCAGGAGATGTCCCTGCTCCAGGAGATGTTTTAATTTATGAAGTCAGCCTGGTCACCAACATCCTCCTGGGAGCTTTAACTCCCAAGTCCTTGATAATTTTATTACTTTTTCTGTTACATTATTACTTCATTCCTCTTTGTAATGCTCTGAGGAGCTAAAGCAACACAGGGAAGAGGAAGCCAGGACCCTTCTCCCCAATCCAAACACCTCAGAGCTTTTTCCCTTCATCACTTGACCTGTTTCTTCCAAATTTAAAATTATTACCAATCAACACCCACTTTTTATAACATAATAAACAGGAATATTTCTCCATTAAGAACATTTATCAATTAGGGATATTTAATCCCCAAAGGCCATTTGGCCCTGCAAAGGTGAGTTTGGTCATAACAACCTTCACCTCCACATTTTATATCCACCCAAGAAACCTTTTAGGTTTGATTTGGGGATAAACAGCTTCATATTGGATTTGGTTTGGGGATAAATCACTTGGCAGGACAGGGGAGGGAACATTCCACTGAGTCTGGGGGAAAATCGATGGGGTTTGGTTCTTGATGACCCAGAAAGGAGCAGAGCTGTGGGGTGTTGGGCTGGAGGAAACACACAGAGCCTGGATTAGTCCTGGCCAAGCCACACTTGGGGTTTGAAGCAGCCCCAGATGCCACAGTTTGGACACTTTTCACAGTACCTTTATGGCCTCGATGGCATATTCCACCTGGAAGAGCCTCCCCTCTGGAGAGAACGTGTTCACACCCCTGCAAGGACAACACACAGTGAGAAGGGCAGGAAAGCCATGGAACCCCAGTCCCTGCCCTGGGGCGAAGTCACCTGGGCACAGGTTCAGGGTGTCCATGGAAGGGACCACAGGGAGGTCAGGGACGGGTGAGCAGGAGGGATGACACAGCTTTCCCAATCCAGAGGGGGCCAGGAGCCACAAAGGTCTCGTTTTGCCACGGGATCAGGGAGTCCCTGGGGCT
>VZRX01014615.1:0-38776 GCA_013398075.1 Notiomystis cincta
AGGAAGGAAGGAAGGAAGGTATTAAAACCATGCATGGATCTCACGAGGAAACTTGACTGTTTATTTAGATGTCTGTTGTTTGAAGTGATGGTCGAAGTCCTGAGCCATTGACGGTAGGGCAAAGCCCGTGAAACCAAAAGTTCAATGGGTTAATGTATGTTCCAGCTGGGTGGGAACACCCAGGTACCTGCCCTGGAGCAGTGAGCTCTCAGTCCTCTGGTGAAAAGCTTCAGAAATGAGTCTGAGGCTGCTTTCGGGGTCTTTGATGGTTTATGACACCTCCTAGGATGTGAGAGCTGCCTCTCACATGAGCCTAGGTGAGCTATGCTGGGTCAGAAGTGATGAACACCCTCTGGCCTATGGGGAGGGGCAGGGGTGTAAGGGAGGACAATTGGAATGATGAAAACCACTATCCCATCTCCCAGTATCTGCCTCTTATCCTGCACGATTGTTTTGAGTCGTTAATCATCGACATTTCAATCTTTCACACCCCTCACTACAAGAAAGACATGGAAGTGCTGGAGGGTGTCCAGAGAAGGGCAGCAGAAGATGGTGAAGAGTCTGGAGCACAAAGTCATAAAAGAGTGGCTGAGGGAGGTGGGGAAAAGGAGGCCCGGGGGGACCATATCGCTTTCTGCAATTACCTGAAAGGAGGTTGATTATGTCAATGTCACATATACTGTAACTTGCCCTGGAATCCTTTCTCCTGTATTTCTCAGGGAGAATGAGAAGTGTAATGCTATTAATTAAAGGTAATATTCATTATGTTCTTTGGTGATCTTTGACATGATAAGCATTTAAGTAATTTCCAATATTTTTTGGGGATAAAGACTCACAGTCTTTTGCTGTGATGCCTGTAAAAGTAACAACTCATTTCAGAAGGAACATAATTAACATAATTTAATAATATTAAAGTAAGTGTATTATCAGAGAGTAAATGTTTCTGTATCAGCAGTTAGGGCACTTTATCATCAATATCTGTAAGTTCACTAATATTTTTTATAAAATAATTTAGAATTGCCCCGTATCATTTTGTAATCTTATGTTACAGTATGTAAGATTGTCATCTTCTTCAAACTTTTCAAAAATGAGTGAAAGTAAAATTAAACATTCTACAAAAACTGGAATGCAAGCATTCATAGAAAATTGAATAAAACTGACTGTTTTATAACTAAATATAGAAAGTGTGAGTACAAACCTACTCTGATGTTCATTACTACATTAACTCTTAGTAACTTCACATATAAGCATTTGGCTTTGTTGAATGCTTTGTCAGGTGTGTCACAAGTAACACATTTCTCTCTGCATTATTAATTTCAGGAGCTATCAAGACATTATAGGTCTCATCAATTGCAAATAAGATATAGAAAAATAATATAATTGATTTTTTCTTTTTTAAATCTCCCATTGCTTTATATTTCCTAAAGGAATAGGTTCATATGTGTGTGGGAAAACAGATTTAAACAAATAAAATATATAATGAAGGCTTTAAAGATGGTGGAAGGTAAAGTAACAAATACCCTGTAATTCTTGGCATTAAACTCTCTTCAGAAAACCATGGGGATCATTACAGATACAATAACTCCAGGATGTGCCTTGTTAAGTGGGAAGCTTAATTGGCTCTGAGCGAAGAAGAACCTGGAGGGATGTGAAGATGAAAACATTTGTGGGGCACATCTTGAAAATAGTCTCTTACAGCTCCCAGTCAGAGATAGAAAGAAACAATTGCTTCTTCATGCTTTTCTGTCAATAAAATACTTGGCTCTAAGCTGTCTGTTTTCTATGGCTTCTTTATATTCCCTTTTCCTGATGATAGTGGAAATGTATGGGGTTTCTCGAGTATATTTATAACTCAGAGATAATTTTTAATCATAGAATAATGGAATATATCAAGTTAAAAGGGTCCCATAAAGATAATTGATTCTAAATCCATGCTTCTCATAGGTGTATCCAACACAAAAGTGTATGACCAAAGCACTGTCTAGATGCTCCTTGAACATTGACTGGGTGGGTGCCATGTCTAATTCTGTGGGGATCCAGCTCCTATAATTATGGTGGTTGAAGTAGCCACATGTGTCCTAACAGCACAGTAAGTTCAGACAAATTATTTCCTTCTTTCTTAAAAGTAAATTCTCCTTCCAGGGACTGCATTTTTTCTTGTTATGTCCTTGGCTGTCAGACTTAACAAACTAACCTCTCAGCTACATCTGCAGCTGCCGTGAAGGCACGTATTGATGTTCCCCGAAGTTATCTCCATTAATGAGCCTCTCTAGGCGCTTATTTGTAAAGATGATGTTCAAGGATCTGCTTCTTGGATTTCCTCTTTGACCTTTTCTCTGTTTTCTAGTGTCCAGCAGCACTTTTGAGGACACATTCTCATTCCTCATCTATAACCTACATTTTGACTCTTATACGCTTAAAGAGTTATTGTAAATTTGTCTCTCTGCAAAACCGAGGATGATAAGCCCGAGTCAAAGACTGAGTTTGAGAAAAGTTTTTAACAGTTCCCAACAACTTCCAGTAGCCCTGATTCATGAATAAAATGAATAAAAGGATGTTGAGGGTGTTGAGCATTTCAGAAAACCTTGCTCCCTTTCTCTAAAATATTGAAAGCTTACAGGATATCAATAGTCTTACAGCTACATCAAATGCAGAAGGTACCATAAGAACTGTTTCTTCATATACTCCTACAAATCTCTCAGGAATTTAAGAGATTTCCTTGACTTAGGAGGCTTTAAGTCTCTGGATAAAATATCAAATAAAATGCAAAGATACAGTTTATGAAAGATTGAGAAGGGTTATAAAATTTGATTTACTGTAAATAATTCATGATGCCCTTTGCAGCACTGTGAAATCTTTTTTGGCAGTTCCAGTTTTGGTTATAAATGCTCATGCAAAGAATACAGAACAGGATTATATTACACAGACAACAAGTTTTCTAACTGATTGTACATGTGTTTATTAAGAGATGTAGCAAACATTCCACTTGAATGTATTGAAATGAAGTAACAACAAATTTGGGATGGAATTGAAAGTAATGTCATATTAAATTCTGTGAAATCCTCCAATTATGAATCAGTCACAGAATTTCTTAGTTCAGAAAATTCACAATTACTTTTTATTACATGTTTTTGCAAGAAAACATGTTATTTTTTATTGCATATTTTTTACTCTGCGAATATGCTTTGTGCCTACTTAAGATACTATAATCTTTGCATATTTTTCAGAAAAGGACTTTATAAATAAATTTTTAAAAAGTCTGAAGTTTATATTTGATCTCATAGACAGTGTTCAACTACTGGAAAACACAAAATTCTTATGAAAATTTAGAAACCAGAAACAATGTTCTGCTTTGTAGAATACATCTACCATATTTTGCTACTTCTTAAAAGTTAATACTATGGACTCTTTGTCCTGTTACTTGTAATATACCTGTACTATTGCCAAAAACACCCGAAAACCCCCAAAAAGTAGAAAAGCGTACCTTTCTTGTCTTCATTTATCCCTCAAAAATAAACAAAATTGGGAATTAAAAATTAAAATTTACAAACAAAAATGCATGAAACCCTAACAACTTGAGGGCATATTAGGATAGAAGAAATCAGAAAACTTGGATGAACTACTAAAAATTACTGTTAACACCACTGCCTTCTGTGGGGTTAATGTCTGATGTTATTTATGCCTTACAGGGAGGGGTATCATGAATGAGTAGGTCTCACATGAGTGAACATGTACCCAATAAAAATGAAGCAAAGGAGATTAGTGAACATATTTATAAGATTAGAGTGGTGGGAAAAGAAAAGCACTGGAAATGTGAAGGAGGACCTTAAATCCCTTAGGGTATATGAAGATATGGATGTGAAGAATGTACTGCAGCATCAAAACATATACCATGTATACATATAAAAATATATGTACAATATGTATAACAATATGAACTGTAGTGTCAAAAAAAGAGGATCCCTAGAATAAAATTCTGTTGCCAGTACTTGAATTAAGCTATGTGAATCCCCTTTTCCCCTTTCCTTAATCTTCTGGAAGCTGAGGGAAGTGAAGAGTGATTTTTAGTCTTAGAACGTTCGTCCTCTTGGGAAATTTCTTAGTAATACAAAATATTGCCATGCTCCAAGCAAAATTTTTCAATACATATATATATTTAAAATGCTTATTCAAACAATACTGATGTTCACTAAAGCTGTCAGTTGAAGCAGCACTGGAAGAAATATGTAAAACAGAATTTGTACTGGTGGAAAAATATTACCATGTATACACTATAGAAGCTTAATGAGATATATGATTGCCAGAAATTTATATCCATCAGAACAGAGCTTCTCACATAAAAATCTATCATCAGTGTAACACAGAATTTTAGCTCTTGCACAAGGACTTGTGATTAGAAAACAATGAATTGCCTCATTTAGATACAAAAATATACCTTTTCTATTCATAATAGCCATATTTTGCCTAGAGTTTCTTGTGTTATTTGAAGGGAAGCACACTTCACATCTGCAAGGAAAAACATCTCTAAACAGGAAGATATTATGATGCTGAAACAAATTTGGGGTTTTATGAGTCAGGAAACTTTTTAAACTTTTAAAATTATATGTTTCTGTTTATTATTTTCTCATGCATGGTTGTAAAGGAAAGCAGTGCCAAATTATTAACATGGTCAGAGATTCACTTGTCATTTCTAGTGTTAAGGAAAAGAGTGTAACTCAAGTGACACATGAGAAAAAAATGGACACAAATCACATAATTACTTATATATCTTCAGTAGGATCAATATATGACATAGACTTTCCATTCAAAGCAATAAAAATATTAAAATGCCACATTTGTATTTACTAAGTGCTAATTTAGTCAGATGTTCTGAATCATCCTCTAGAGGATCCTATCATACTTTGGTATCTCATTTGGGTCCCTGCTGTTTAGGTACAATTTTTTTTCAGTCTTGGATATGTGACAGCAGTTGATATGAATGAAAAATGAAGACACTGCTCTGCTAAATTTTTACACGGAGTTTCATTCACCTCAGACCCCCAGATTCAGCTGGAGGCAACATCTCTCAGAGCAGTGGTACTCAATCCAGTAGAGGTACTGTGATGAAGTCTGGTACACACCTGCAGCCCTGAAGCCTTTGAAAGATGGAAGCTTGGTGATATCACCATTGGCATTTGCACAAGGAAAAGGAAAACTTGTCTATCTCAGCCAGAGTGCATTTAGTCTTTCCCAGAGGAAACACTATGTATCTACTTTAGATATATGCAAATATATGTGCATAGGTACATATACTGGGGTGGATGTTTTCTGTGTTTGGCCATCACAGTAACACCCTCTGTCTCTGCAAGCTCTGCTGTAAATACCCTGACACTGAGGCTCAGTGTCCCGAGTGCTGAGGGGGGTTTAAGAACCAGTTCAGATGCAGCTCTGCGGAATAATTTTTGTTCCAATTTCTGAAAAAAAAACCCACAAACCTGTGGGAGAAAGCTATGGGAAAGAATGCAGAAGGATAAGAAAGATAAAGTTATGGATTAGGTCAGGAGTGTTGAGAGACACAGACAGTTATTAGCTCAAGGATTCCAGACAGATGTACCTGTGTAGAAAAATGTATAATCCTACTGGAAAACCAAAACAGGAGAGGGGTGGCTAGTTGGGGTCTAGCTGTGTGGTTGCTGCATCTCCACTGCACCATGAATATCACCACTGATATCTCTGTAGGGGAGGATGGCAACTCAACAGCAGCAGGAATTGTTTCAGCAACTGATTTCTGCATGGCCAAGAATGATCTTTAGGTACCTTTGGGCACATGAATGATAAGTCTTTTGTGCAGGGTAGGCAGCTAATAATTGTTTTATATCCTTAAGTTCTGCTGGCAGGGTCTCTTTGCACCTGGCTAATTATGCCCTGACAAACTGAACCAGAAGAGGAGAGGTAGCATTTCAATGTAGTAAAAATGTCAGGTTTATAGGAAGGAGAATACGAAAGAGGCTGTAGTTTCTGGTGGTATGGGATTTTTTTTTAAATTTTATTGTAACCAGTCCTCTTTAATATCAGAAGAAAGAAAGAAAAATAAGCAAACAAAGCAGACATTGAGGTAGGGACCAGTAGTGAGTCTTTACCATCTTGACAGACTATAGTCTAAGTGTCTTCTTTTCCCTTCTTCCCATTTCATTTTAGAGTTCTTTTCTTTCTAGAAATATTTTTAGTTTCTGAATCCCAAAAGTTTTAAGGCTGAGCATAGAAGCTTTACATATTGCATAAAAAAGTTTCTGTTGAAAGAAGAGAATAATCTGAGCTTTACCTATCTGGTTGTAATTTCATGCATTAAAAGTGTTACACATTGAGGTTGCATGCAAAGGGTACTTATTTCTAGACCACACACAGAACTCAGGTTTATGTAGGTAAAAATTCTTTTCTTTTCTTTTATAAGAAAGAAGCCTGTGTGAAGGTGAAATAATGTTTTTTTTTCCTCAGTATTTTTAACTTGTTTTCAAGGATGGTGCATTTCTGGTGCAAAAATGTCACATAAAGTACAGTGAAAACGTAACATGAAATTATGTCATTTCAGCTTCAACTAGACAGCTGAATGCAGAGTACTTTTCAAAAGTGTCATCCAAAATGCATTTAAATAAAAGGCAATTGTGGGGTGGGGGGGAAATATGTTTTTACTGTCAAACAAAATAAAGTAAAATCCTTATCCTTGAATTTTAATAGCTTTTGTTGTTTCCCAGTATAAAGCTTCAGATACTACATAGAACTAATGCTCAATTTCTTCATAAAATACATCCTGATTTCTGAAAATCCTAGGTTTATATTAGTGATCATCAAAAATCCAAGGTAAGAATAGCACATGCAAAGGTTTTGCAACATGTCTGAAAACTACACAAACATCCCAGAGATATCAAAATCATAAGACAGATAATAAAAGAATCATTAAACCTTGAGTCTTTTGCTTAAGGAAATAAACCCCTCAAACTCTTACTTTAAACTTCTGTCAATACACAATGACTTTTTAATTATGAGAAAGCAATGCTGATTTTAAAATTGATTTTTTTTCCTGATTTTATTTGCTATATGGAATTAAATTAATAAAATGGTGTGGTGCTTTGACCATGGCTGGATGCTAAGTGCCAACCAAAGCTGCACCTCATTCCCCTCCTCAGCTGGACAAGAGAGAGACAATATAACAAAAGGCTCATGAGGCAAGTGCAGGGAGGGCTCACTCGCCACTTACTGTCATGGGCAAAACAGATTTGAGTTGGAGAAATTTAACTAGTCAAAATCAGAACAGGATAATAACAAGTAAAACAAATCCTAAATTCACCCTCCTCCTCCGCTGACCCTGGGGTTTGTACAATTCTTTTTCTTATATAGTCTCACTCTTCTCTTTTGTGGTTGCAATTACTTCTGTGAAAAAAATTTTTTTCCCTTCCTAAATACGTTATCACAGACTCAGTACCACTATTTCTGTGTCCTCAGCCTTGGACAGTGGCAGGTCCATCCTAGAGTCAGCTGATGTTGTCCCTGTTGAATGTGTGTGAAACTTCTGACAACTTTTCACACACCCCATAGCCCCCTTCCTACCAGAATCTAGCCACAACAAACCCAACACAAGTGGCTCTTAAAATAGTAAAATTAGATCAGATCCTAATCCTTAAAGTTTCAGGGTATCTCTGGTTTGTAGAAGAACTGATTTTTTTATCTTTCTGGCAAAAGTATTCCTTTCTCTTTCATATTTAATTCTGCTTCTTTAACCATACCACACATATTTTTTTAAAAAAATTAGCAATCAATTACCACTCAGGAATTTTAAGCTGAAGTAATTATTCTTCACCTTTCAATCCAAATTAGGCAATTTTTATTAATTTAATTAATAAATAAAAGCCATACACCTAGGGAGGAATAACCCAATGCAACAGTACAAGCTGTGTGTCAAATGACTGTGATGGAACCCTGTGACACAGAAGTCCATCAGCTTCCTTGGTTGCATTTCCTTCTGTTTGTTATTTTTTTCATACTGGGAGGGGGATCAAACACTTGCACAGGTTGCACAGAGAGGCTGTAGAGTCTTCAACCTTAGAGTCCATCCAAATCTGTCTAGATATGGCCCTCAAAAACCTGTTCCAACTGTCTGTGCTTTGTTAGGAGGAGGGTGCACTAGGTAGACTTCAGAAGTCCTCTCTGTGCTTCTTTGTGGTTTCGTGGTCCTGTTATTTTATAAAAAAAACATAAATTAATGGAGAGGAATTCGACTTAAAAAGGCAAAATAAACAAACCTATAAAACGTGTTACACAAAAATCATCTTTATGAAGGAAACTTCCCTGTCTGACCATCCAGGAGCACTCTGGCAATCATTCTTGCATCATCTGAGCTGGGACTGAAGCTGCTCTGCAGCTACACACCCCACACGCACAATCAGATCAGGCTTCCTTACCAGCTTGACCCCAGGTTTCCTATAGCAGAGTCTCACATATCCAGATCTAGGACATATTCTGAGCCCTAAGAAATGCCAAGTATTTAATGCTGTATTTTCCATCCTTTTTTTTTTTTTTTAATTGGTTGGTTTTATTTTATTCCAGCTTTTATTTGGTGGCTATCATTTTAGTAATTGAAGTAATATTTGTAAAAGAACTTAACATTTCTGGCAAGCATGTACCCTAAGCTTAAGTAGCCTAAACTTAGTTGATGAAAATACTCTAACAGAATGATTATGGTAGGTAAGTTAGCAAATGAGTTTATGTCAGAAAATCATATTTCTATGATAGTACCATCACCCTCTCCATTTGTTAGAACTTCATAATTTGAGGGCATTCAAATGTGGTAACACTGCACAAAATTCAAGGACTGATGCAGGAAAGTCATGGATTTTCTTCCTTCCCAGAGTTAGAAGAAAAGTCATAAACAGACTGAAAGTTCCAAGAGACCTTTAATTGCATTTTTCTCTTCCACAGAGTTCAGTTGCCTACAAACTTGCTTTAAAAACAGTGGAAAGGTGATAAATATACCTTGAAGTCTGATGTCAACATGAACTGAGAATAAATGAACTATTTCTCTATTCCTCTCCATTTGATCCTCACCTCTAGGCTAGATCTGCTGCAGATAAGTGCTTCAGTGCAGGTAATCTCTTAATTGCTGTAATTAAGCCAAATCAAAAATGTTAACAGCCTAATAATTCTTGTTAGTTTTAAATATAGAAAGGACAAGTTCTCATTACCGTTTTGTTCTTACATACATACAAGGTCTTACTCTGGTGATCCAGGGTTAAAATAAAGCTGAAATATCTATTGTTTATACCTGATTTTAAATTCTCAGAAACATTAGGATTCACGGAGTCATTAGGACCCCTGGAGTTTGTCTAGTCCAACCTGCTCCTGTACAAAGCAGGGTCAGCTGGAACAGGTTTTCAGGGGTCAGATTCACTCAGGTTTGTCATATCTCCAAGGCTGCAGATGTCACAGCCTCTCTGTGCAACTTCTGCAAGTGTTTGATTACCCTCACAGTAAAAGAAAAAGAAAGAAAGAAAAAAAAGGAAAAGCTGCGTTCTTGTGTTTAGATGGAATTTAATGTGTGTTCAAGTTGTGTCAATGGGCATCACTGGGAAGAGTTTGGTTTCATCTTCTTCATTCCCTCCTATCAGGTATTTATCCACATTGACAAGTTCCCCCTGAGCCAGTCCTCACCCAGGGGTGAACTACTGAACTACTGCCACTGACTCTCCAGCTGTATATCCCAGTTCTCAGAACCTCTTTCAGTTTGTCATAAGCTCCAGTGTCTGAATCATCTCTGTGGACCTGCTCTAGGCTGTCCCTAGTATGCCCTGTTTGCCATGCATTGAAGAGTCCAGAAATGGGGCTGCAGTTCCACTTCTAGTGCTTAGCACAGGTGCAAGACCACCTTCCTTGGCTTGCTGGCAGCGCTGCTAATGCAACCCAGGAGGCTGATGGACTTCTGTGCCACACAATATGAAAAAAAAAACCAGAAAAATCTTGTTCAGGAAATAGTGTTTGACTTCATATTTCAATAGGTAGATAGCATCATGAGTATGTTTCTCTTTGCATAACTTTCCTGGTGCTGGCTAATCAATTGCATGTTTGAGTTCATTAAGATGTCAGTGAAGATTTATTTTTGTATCTGCTTTTTGTTTCGGTGGAGTTTTTTCTTTAATCTTTGGTTTCTATGTAAAAGGATTTAAGCTCCATTTAGAGAGATTAGTTTGGTGATTAGAGAAGAGATCACAGACAACTGTGGTTTCTATCATCAGATACTGCATAGATATCGGAGAGTTAAAACCATTAAATTATTCATCTGATTTTGTAAGTCGTTCTTTCTTTATCTGTAGAAGAACTATGTTTCTTTATAACTATTTAAATGAATTTTAAAATATTCTCTTGAGCCTTAATCAATGTCAAATCTGGAATTCCCATTGACCTTGAAAGTAAAAGATTCAGATTCAAACTGTGTAGGAATAAGAGGTACATTTCAGACTAGAAGTTCTGAAAATTTGCAATAATTAAAAAAAATATCAACAGATGACTTCTGAATTATTCAAGTAAATCAAAGGGTAAATCAAAAGCTGACTTCCAGCTCCTGTATTATTCTCAGCTGTGAGTGTCTTTCACAGAATTAGAGCTTCCATCACCTTTTTGCACTGTGAGTGCAAAGAACAAATCAAGACTTGCAGAGAGAAATCAGGGCAAAGCTTTCTGTTGATCTCTAATTGCTTTAAGAGCTTCTGTGAAGCCATGCAGCACAGTGTGCATCTGACAAAAAGTTATGGAGCAAAGGCCGGTCACTCTTTAGTTCTAGTACATCATCTCTAAGCTGGATACATCAAACAAAACTGCAGTATATAAATAACATTTCTAGGATGATAGATCAGTGCATTAATCTTCCAGTAAAACATTTTCTGGTATAAACTTTTTTGCTAACTTACTTGCAACTTAAGCATAGGGTACATTCTTGTGAAAAGTAGTCTTTAAGTACTTTTTTAAGTACTATTTCAACTACTGAAATAACAGCCACCAAAATATAAAACCTAGAATGAAAAAAAAAAAAAAAGGAATGGGAAAAAGAAATGAAATGTCTATCATTCTTGAGGTAGGGCNCTGGGCATTCAAGCACTCACTGATAAAAATTCACATGAGTACTATAAACATTGTTCTGCGAAAAAAAAAAAAAAAAAAAAAGGAATGGGAAAATGACATGAAATGTCTATCATTCTTGAGGTAGGGCTTAGAAAATTTCCTATTCAGCTTCTAACAATAATCTAGTTCAACACCCAAGCTCCTGAAACAACAGAGATGAATAAGTAAAGACACACAATATCAATGTGTATTCAGAGTCAGGTATATACTTCAGCACTCCTGTCTGATTGTTTGTTCTCAGAGTATGAACTGCAACACTGGTAAACAATGTTGAAAATAATACATAATCACATGCAATGTTTAAGCTTTTCACTTGGCAAATATATTTAAAACATTGCAATTTCAATAAAACTCTTGTCAAGAAATGGAATGTACTTTGATTTTTGTCCTAGCTTCATCTGTTAAAAACCTACTGTTAAGACCAAAGTCTATCAATATTTCTGATTTACATGAGGTTTGTACCTAGTGTTTGAATTACATATTAGTACCACTGTAGTAGTGAATTGTACAGTTCATTACTGGTGCATGTCTAATTTCCTGAGAAGTTTGACACTTAGTCATAATAACATAATAGTATTATACAATATTAAATGAGAAGATTAAATCATATAAAGCAAAAGCAGTAACCTCTGGGACATGATGTGGATCTATTTTAAAGTACTAAAATTGTATGCATCTCAATGTAGTGAAATATGAGATACTACAGAAAATCAGTGCAATTCTCAACAGGGACACTTTGAAAGAGCAGCGCCCATTTTGGCAGAAAGCAAGAGTAGTCCTATGGTAACTTAACCCCATAGAGCAATTCTCATATTTATTTTGGCACAGGCACTTATTTTATGCTGCTATTTTCTAGTACCAAAGGCTCTTTTGGGAGCTCATCCTAAAGAAAAAAGAAGGAAAGCCTCATAACTCTAACACATGAGCTCTCTTGCCTCTTCCCAACTCTGTGGGGCACTCATGAACTAAGCCAAGAATACACAGTTTCTCATACAGAGTTTTTTCCTGCCTCCTTTTATGAAACCACAAGAAGTTGCTTTCTCTTAATCTTTTTTAGGGATTTCACAGAGGATGCAAACTGTCTTCAGCTCTTTTACAGGCTTTAGCAGACTGTCATCTGGTGCTGCAGAAGGCTGGCAGCATGCAGGATGCTTTATAAAAAAAAAAGATAAACAGGTACCTGCTCTGTGCAGTTAATAGCTTAAATGTGTACAGTCAAAGAAATCTTTCTGTAAGGGTTTTAGGAAAAAAACAAGAGCTATTATTTCTCCATTAAATATTACCTTTCCTCCTCAGAGCTCCCTAGTAAACAGTATTTTTACTCAACTTTACTTTAACATTCAACCTAGTTTACGAAGAAGATACAAATGAGGTTCATGCTCATTTGTCAAAAAAATGCTATTTTTTTCTAGGTAGGAGTCAGAGTCTGATATGTCAGTGTTTCCTGTTTGTAATACTAATTATCTCAGTGTTTTGCCCTTCTGTATATATGTTGACAACACCAAGAATATGATCTATTTCTAGGAGACAGGAGATCTAGGTGGAGGCTGTAGAAAGGAAAAAGTGTCAGAGAGAATTAAAGGAACTGGTATGTCAAAGAAAGAACAAGGAAAAGGTCAAGAAATTGAATAAGGAAATCAGGTAACAAAAGAGAAAAAGGGAAAGCAAAAAACCCACAACTGTTAACTTTGTTCAGTGAAATACATGAGGGCAGTGTCACAGGGGAACCCACTGACAATCTCCCTGGTTAGCTGGAATTCTGTCTTCCTAAATTTCAAGAGCCTGACTTTACTAGCTTTCTGACCTATATGTCTCAAGACTGTGAACTCCACCAGTCCATGATTGCCGCAGCCCAGGCCACCTCCAGCCTTGACATTGCCAATTAGCTCTCTTAGGTTGGTGACCATCAAATCCACTGCTGTGTTCTCTTTGGTGGGGCTGTCTATCACCTGCCTTAAGAAGTTATCCCCCAAGCCACAGCCTCAAAGCTCCCTTTTTTTGCCTCAGTCTGATTTTTACCCAAAGGCTTTCTACCTGCTCATGGCTGTTCTTCATAGACAGCTCTCCCCACTTAAGCCCTATCTTAAGGTTGAGGGCAGCCCGTCCTCCTCTCCTTCCTTTCCTGTCTCCTGAACAGGCTGTAGCCATTGATAGCCACACTCCAGTCATGGGATTCATCCTACCAGGTTTTGGCAATGGCAATGAGGTCATAACCTTCCAGCAGCATGGTGGCTTCCAGTTCCTCCTATTCCTTTCTGTAGGATATGCAAAACCAAAACCCCACTACCTCACACACAAAAGAAAAAAAAATCATAAAAGAATAAAAAATATTTTACCTTGTTTTTCTATAGTTCAATGTCACATATAATGAAAAATGAACAAATTTCTGTCCTGTTTGTCTCCAAAGTGTCTCCTGAAAAATCCATCAATAGGGGTTTTTAGTTTGAGTTATTACAGTTTGGAAAGCTATAGTGGTTGGTGGCTTTCTTTTGGGATTTTTCTTTGTTTGCTTCTTATGTTTGCTTCTTTTGTTTGTATTTTGTGTGGATTTTTTTATTTTTCATCTTCATTGCTATGAAGGTACAACATTAATTTAATGTTTTAAATATCTTCCTCTTTTGGCAGTTAGAGTTTCAAGCAGCAAAGGTAGTACTACACCAAGTAGCAATTACTGTGCTTCAGTAAACCTTCTGTAACTTAGTGAATTCTAGTTCTGGACTATTTCCAAGCTTTTATCATGAAGAAATTGGTATGGATCCGTGTAACAGAAAAAAAAAGGAATTACAAGGTTTTTCAGTTCCATCTAGTGGTAAGAAAAGGTATATGTCTCACATCATCGGTCAGTCTCAGTAATAACAGTGATAGAAAGGTTAGCAAAAATAATACGAATCAAAGTGATGAAGAATTTATAACTTAAGAATAAAATTTCTAATAATAAAGAAGTAAACCCCATCTTTTACACTTAATATTTTCTGTATGAGAGAAAATAGGTTTTGATATCTAAGACCCTAATTATTTTACAGGACTGAAGGAGCAGTTTTTAAAATCTTGGTGAGCAGGTACATTGTCTGTTGCATTCATGCGGTATGTTTGTTCAAAACTTATTTTCTGACAATAACCAACCGAACAAAAAGAATTAATCCTTCTTTTTGCCTTCACTGGCCTTCAGATATGGTGCTGCTGTTTGAGTATATATCCATGCAAATTCANAACAAAAAGAACTAAAAAAGAATTAATCCTTCTTTTTGCCTTCACTGGCCTTCTGTATATATATATATATTTGAGTATATATCCATGCAAATTCAGTTTAGAACATGCAGACTGCTCAAAATTACAAAGGCAAATTAAACTGCACAATTTCTTATTGTGTCTTATAAACAAATATATAGTATTTGCAGAGATTTTTTTGGTTGTTGGTTTCCTGTAACATTTACCTAAGAAGTATTTAATTTCTCTATAAAGGCACTATGCTGTTATTAATTTTCACTGTTTTCACCCTCTAGAATTAAAAGCAAACAGAAAAAGGAAATGTTAGCCACGTTTGCTTCATGGCTAAGATAAGAACATTGTAGGGAGCATGTGACAGCATCAATCATGAGAACAAGCAGAGACATAAAGTATCATGTACTGCAAAATTAAATTTAAAGCTGAGACTGCACTGGGCAAAACCAAAATATCCTTCAAGAACAGTGAAGAATAGACTTTTCCTTTCATGAGTGATGTGACAAAACCACAGATTTATCCATTTTCTCTCTTCCTTGTTGAAATACCTTCCAAAATGAAAAAAAAAAAAAAAGAAACAAATAATTACAAAACCAAAAATATTAAATCATCAAACAAATTGTGATATTAAGTAGCTTTAAAAATGTGATTTTTACAAATAAAGAGTATTTTTCAGTTTTTGGTCAGTGGTACAAACTGGGTTGCAAGAGGTAAGGGAGGGGGAAATGGACAACTACAAAATACCTTACCAAAACCAAGTCAGGATATATGATATGGAGTAAAAAAGATGAATTGTAGTCTTTTGTCAGTCAGTTGAGACCCTGATTGCAAAAACTCTCTTCACCTAGCAGTTATCTGTTTTCTATAATCATCATCATATGTAGAGATGAGCTCTTTCAAAGTCCCTTGCAGGAGCAGACCACTTCTGAAACAAATACATAAACATGGGCATTGTGGAAAGAGTCCAGCAAAGGGGCACAAACATTAAGAGTCTGGAGCATCTCTCCTCTGAGGAAAGGCTGAGAGAGCTAGGACTGTTTAGCCTCTAGAAGTGAAGGTTCTGGAAATGTCATTAATATACTTAGATTCCTGAAGGGAAGCTGCAAAGGAGACAGAGGCAGTCTCTCCTCAGTCACATCAAGTGACAGGACCAGAGGCAATGGGTACAACCAGAAACACAGAAGGCTGGATCTGAATATCAGGAAACACCTTTTTACTGTTTTGTAGACAGAACTCTGGTACAGTCTGCTCAGGGAAGTTGTGGGGTCTCGATCTTTTGTTATATTCAAAAGCTGTCTGGGCATGGTGCTGGGCAAGCAGCAGTAGTGGCTCTGCTTGAACAAGAAGGTTTGACCAGGTGGTGACCTCCAGGGGTCCTTTGCAACCTCAGCTGTTCTGTGATTCTGTGAAAGTGAAAAATATCAGAAAAGGCCTTCAAGTTTATGTAGTAAATGAATATTACATACTACTAGAAGGTAAATATATAGAGGTATATATATACACACACCACACAGTATTAGATAGTTGTATAACCACACGTCAAAATGGATATTATTAAACATCTGAAATTTTTTAGTCATGCAGTCCACCTGCCTGTTGCTAAACCAGAAATATGACTGAGTGTGGCAGAACTGAACCTCAGATAACTTTATTATGTTCCACTCTTTTTTTCTTGTCTACCTAGTATTAGCAAACAGTGGGAGTTCTATCATTAAAAAGGATTCCACTGCTTAATAGACCTTACTGAAACAGAAAATTTCCTTAAAATTGTTCTATTTTTTTTTTACTCCGCTTAATTTTACTCTATTTCTTTAAGACACACTCAGTATTACTATGGAGTAATATTATTTATTTTAATGTTAATGGTATAAAAACAGTTTAATATTGTAATTATACACTGGGGGTTTTTTTGTTCAATGAAGCAGTTGTAAACATATTTACTTTTATTGGGGTTATTTAATGACTTTTCAGTTATCAGTCTTTATCTAGCCTTCTGAAAACCTTTCAGTTAATCGATAAATTCTTTTCAATTTGCCTTCATTTTCCCCTGGTAATGAGAGATTTGGAAAATAATAAAATAAGCTTTTTTTTTGTTTTGAGTGGCAGTTTGGTTTTCTTCCTAGTTGTTCTATTTAGATAAATGGGCTCAGTCAGTTAAGCATTTTTTATGTCTATATTTTTATCTGTCTTGATAATAGCAAACACAGAATGGAAATGGTGCTGCCATGTCAGAGCTGTGTCATGCCTATGCTAATAAAGCCTCTGACTTTTTTTTCCTAAACTCTAGAACCATTTTTTATGGTCCTCCAGGGATTTTTCAGAGACTTGCAACCCTTAACTTCTGCTCCTAAATTTACAGTGACATTCAAGAACATTAGGCTAACTCTCAACAGAGTGTTGGACATCCTTGTTATAAAAAAGTATTTGTATTTCAAAACTTTCTGGCCACATACAGGAGAGAATCAAGCATCTAAAGAAATGCTATCTTAAATTTTAAAGGCTTTTTGTCTGTCTCTTCATTTTCTAGTTTTACTTGACCAAAGTATTAATTAACAATTCATGAACTCCAAATTATCCTCCAAAAGCCAGATTTTCAAAGAATACTAAGTCAATTTTTTTCTCCTCCATGGAGTGTTCATCTTTCAGCGGAGTTCAGTGATCTGAGTTGATCTCCTTGTGGCGCACATGTGCTGAATATTGAGACATTTTGTTATAACTGCCTAGATAGGGTCATAGGCTGTTAAATGTCCAGGAATCTAAAAGGGAACTGTAAATAGTGGATGCCTTCAGGAGTCCAGTCCATGATTCTTTTCAGATGCATGTTTATATGCGAATCCTTTCCAGTTGCTGCCTATGCTTATATCTCTGGTCTTCATTGTAATAAATCTTCATGGTATTCCTAATCATACCAACATTTCTCTTTTAGCTTTCCTGCTGAAGACAGATTATTCAAGAAAAATAAAAATATCAGCATCCAGTCCATTTTTTATTCAGCCTTAATTTCATCACTTTCATTTATTAACTGACCTATTTTCTTTCTGTTATTTCTTTTCTCTCTGAGGCATTTCTTTGTTCCTGTTGTCATGTTATCTAACATGCATTTATTCTTTCTTTTCTTTGAATTAAACCCAGAAAAAAAGTCCTTCCTGAAAATCATTGTTTTCTTCTGTATCACTGCATCTATTTTTCTTCAGAGCTAGAAACTATTTTTTATGACATCCCGATAATTTTTCTAAGGGGTTAGTATGCATGAGAATTCCCTAGTTCTGCATCATTTATTACTTACTCCTAATTAGAGTCTAATGACTCCATGAAGATTTCTCTATACTTGAAGTGTAACAATGGTTTGTGGATTTGGTGTTTTGTGGGACTGGGGGAGGGGGTGTTAATATCCAAGAGAGATAAAGAGGAGCCTATTTAGTGGTGAAAATGTCTGGAACACTCTAGAAGTTGTCTGTGGATCTCTGAGGACTGAATGAAGCAGAGTCAATAATTTACTACATGAGAAGAAAAAAAAATCAAATCCAATCTATTTCTGTGGCAAATAACTTAATCATATCACGGACATATTTTTTAACTTCGCTATTTCTAGTCCACTTCCAAAATCAAAATAATACTCAACATCTACTACAGAACTGGATAGGGGAGAACTGGTGACTTTGAAGGTAATGTACTCCAGCCACTAAGGACAAACAAATCTTTCTGAGTGGGAATTCTTGATTATTCCAATAGCAGATCTGACATGAGGTTGTAAAATTTCTATAGGTATTCAAGAAGCAGACACCCTGTGAATAATTTGTGGGATTTTCAGAATAATTCTGTCCTGGAACAGCATGCTTTATATTTAGTTTATACAGAAGGCAATGCTGAAATGGTCAGACACTAAATTCTAGTATTTTTTCTCATTTTGAGCTGAGAAACTGCATGGTTAAAGCTGAGCTGAATAAGGACAGGAATATACTCTTTCCAAGTCTCATGAACACCCCTTCCACTAATAGATAACAAGTGCTGGAAAGCTTAATAGCAGATGACCAGTGCAGTGACAGTGTGAGCAGAAGAGCTTTGGAATTGCTATTACTTCGGTGTGCTCAGATAAGGCCTCTAAAGATGCCAGTGAGGCAGATAACAAGTGCTGAATGCCTGATCAGACCCTTCTTCCTCTCCTAGTCTCCTTGCAGCTGTATCACCCAGATGCAAGGAAGAGACTCTCCCTGCTCTCCACTTTGAAAACAATCTACACCCATACATCTCCAGGCTTCTTCTGACTATTTTGGGACCAAGGAAGGGGCATGCTTTAGGAAAAGGAACAATTACAGGCAAGATCTTTAAGGAATGATACTGCATTCCCTTCATAAAATTACATTCCTGTTGATGCAGAGACAGTTATTTACTAATAGCTTCTGTGGTTAGCTGCTTCTAAAGGGATGCAACAGGCCAACAAGACAAGTGGTCAAGGTGAAATTTTATACTGCACCTTATCTCCTGTGTGCCACAGCTCTCCTTCCATTTCAGCATCCTCTGACAAACCTCATCCTTTCAATAAAGCATGCTGATTTTGCAACCTCTTCCTTGTACAAGTGGCTTTAGTTGTAAGCAATCGCATATGCCGGCATCTAAAATTATGCTTTTGTATAAGATGTTTCTACTAGCAGGGTTGCTTTTGTTTCAGTGCAGAAGTTCTTGCTATAACCATATTAAGTATGTTTGATGAAATATACCACTCTTATCTAATGTTTTATTCTATTTGTTTTAAAAGTAATAGAATTTTTATAGGTGGACTATTAACATGGAAACATAATGACTGTAATACACAAAATACATAACATAGAGCAGCAAAAACCTTAATTTACTGTTCCAGAGCATTCTGTGCAAAAAAACCCACAAAACCAAACCCAAAACCATAAAGAAACAGAAGGAAAGTAAAATATAAAATTAAGAGATTATTGAAAATTGATTTTGTGAGATTATAAATTTCAATACCTTCCCTTGGCAAATGCATACATTGTGTTTTCACTTATAAGCATTATCTGCTGTTCTTTCAGAGTATTTATTTTCAGAATATTAAAGTTTCTGGTATATCTGCTTTCCTTTATTTCCAGCATATTTCATAACAGTTTTGAAACTTTGCCTTTTTCATAATTACTTTGGAATATATGTTCCCCACAAAATAAAAGCACTAAGAAAAGAAAGCAATAAAACTGTTTTCAGAGTTTTTCTTTGTGCTGCTTTAGTTTTAGTACCAGTGCATTACTTAAAATATTAATGTATTTTTAATACCATCTGTGCATTGGGAGATGTATCTCTTCTTAGTAAAACACGAGCGTGTGATATCTGCAGCCCCACTGAAATCCGCAAAAAGCGCGTCCAGGGATGCACGGCCCTGAGAAGTCAGGGATGCACAGCCACGAGGTCTCTGCTAATTTTATGGTGTGGAGCATGCACTACTCACTCCAGGGTATCAATAAGGCTGGTTTAGACCTCTGTTACACTCTTCTCCACCCTTCATTCATCGATGCCTCTGAGCGAGGTTCTGTATTTCAACACCGACTATAAGCACTACAGTTTCAGACCATTGCACGAATGTTTTCCTTGTGTGTTGATCACAATGAGGAAATAGAGAATAATTTCTATAGTGTACTAAAGATATTAAATTCAAAAGAAGTACTGTTGCAGTACTCTGCTTTGGTAATCTCGTTTCCATTAAGATTATTAATCAATAGAGAGGATATCCATTTTTGCAGAATAATAGAGAACAAGAAATTAATTTGAATTTTCTAGCTATAGTATGCCCAGAATTAATTCAGGAAGGACTACTTTAGTCACTAAAATTGTTACAATTTAACCAGACTAAGATACCTGAGAAACAAACAAACAAACAAAAAAAGTTGTATACATATGTTAATAAATAATGGCCATTTGAGTGATTTGCCCTTCTATATGTCCAAGAGTGGAATTAGACAGAGGGATCTATCTCACCCAGATTTAGGATCTATAACACACTCCACTGCAAAAGATAAAGAGAAGTAAACATTACCTGGGAATAGCTGACTTGGAAGTCTACTTCAGAGTGTAATAAACCATATATTAAAAGTATCTCTTTCACTTCAGCAGCTCTAAAGTTTAAATTATTTGGAGTTTACCAGCTAGATCTACAAAATTATTAAAAATCAATTCCGTCAAGGAAATTTTTTAAATTTTTCTTTTGCCAAGATAATTGAATTTCTTGTGACAAGGAATGTGTTCACAGGCCTATAAATGTAAGTTCATCTTAAGTCAAGTGTTGGTAAAAAGAACTTTTTAGCTGGATTAACTCTGAGCAGTTTGTGGTTACAGCACTTCTTACAAGTGATATAAGCAGCACACTGCAGCCTGAGTTAGGGACTGCACCCAAACTCTGCAGGGATCTGTGCATATTCAGACTGATGCCAAGAGGATGCTTTTTGTCCAAAGAACCGGTGCTAGGATTGATGCTGCAGTGCAGTGGAATTAGTAGTTAACAGTTGAAATATCTCTCTTCTTCATCTGCCTCTTTAAGAGTAGATTTTCAATTTTTTCAGAGCTTGTTTTAACAAAACTAAATCCTCCTTCACTTCTCTTAATGTTTATCTTTAATAGGAATTTTCAAAAGCTCTGTGAATGTTCGGGGCAGAAATCTTTCGTGACTTCTACATCATTTCAACATGAATAGTTTTCTCTGGTATTTGTACACTCCAAAATTGCACAGACACCTTCAAAATCACTTGCCAGCTAAATCACAGCTCACTATTTCAATCAGTTTCCTAAAGCCCAGATGTGAAAAGTCTAGTGTAAAGAGGGATTAGTACCATATGGTAACAGATAAATATAAACAGATTTTTTTAAGATCTCCACAGAATTTTTCCTACCCTAATGACTGAAAAATTGAGACAGACTGTTGTTTCACTGCTAAAATACAGATAGTTGGGAGAAATCCTCATTCTGTAACCATCAGGAACTTCTGGCTCAAGATGAGTGCAGCATTCTGAAGTCTGGGAGCCCTTGCTGATAATTCATTGAGGGAGATCACCTCTCTGCTCTAGGAGATTTTGCTGTGTCTGAGCTGATTAGGGAGTGAGAAACCAAGAATTGAAAGCCACTGATTGCTAAGAGCTCCTATCAGGTTTAACAAGGATTTGAAGGATGGAGGGAAGCAGTGTACATAAGCATAATCCCTTGGCCTTGGAACATAACCTAAGAAAATAAGAATTACCAACTTCTGGGAACTGTTCTCAAACCTGAAAATGAGGACTGTCAGGCTTCTGCTCTTCTACTGAGAACTTTTGTTATGTTTTTTGTTCTTATTTTCTAAACTAGAAAAAAAATCCCCAACCAAATACACAGTATGTATTGTTTGAGTATATATTCATAGAATTTATTAAATCCTATTAATATGAAGAAAAGCAGAATGGAATGTGAAGGGAAAACAATATGTCTTTTGAGAGTATTGCCTCAATTCTCTCTCATGTAATGGCAAGGCCAACAACAACTCAATGACTTTTCAATGCTTTTTTTTCTTTTTTTTTCTTTTTTTTTCCCCCCATAGATATACTTCTGAGTAGAAAACTGGCAGGAACAAAGGGAGAGCAGGAATAAAATAAAAAGAGGACAGGAAAAGAAGCCCAAGGACAGGAAAAGAGAGTAGAGAGGGTTTTCAAAGAGATGGCAGATAAAAAGAGAAAAGATCTCAGAGAAGCAGTACTCCAAATATAAAGACAGGGAAGTATTTTGAAGAGATGGTTAACAATATTAGCTTTGGCTCTGAAACACATGTTTATCAAAATATTCTAATTTCTTGATATGAAAGGAAATTACAGAGTGACTACTCTTTTATTTTGGTTTTTTTTTTTGTCCTGCTTACCTCTTTAGTGTTCATGAGAAATTGCAAAAGCAAAGCCACGCACGATGGAACTTTAGCATGCTCAAGATACTGTGACCGCCTGGAAAGGATACCAGGGCAACAATGCCTCTTGTATCTGGATTTGGAACAGGTTAAATTATTAGAAAATATCAAATTGATCTGATCATTAGTAAATATTTTATGTGCAAGAATGAGAGATGTAATGGAAAAAGGGAAAATGTGGAAGTTCTGCAGAAGAGGCAATCAGAATCCTCGCCTGGTCAAATAGCATCAGTCAAAAATAAAACAATACCTCCATGAAGGAGCCAGGTACACGAGGGTACTGTGAGAATACTGGTTTTTAGTGAGAGACATAATTTAATTTTTAATTCCACACACTTTTAATTTGCAAATAGCTAGGTGGCTAGTTGTCCAACACTTTTATCCTCCACTGTTATCTGTGAATTGCATGGTTTCTGTCTCCTCTCACCCCTAAATCTTCTTATCTAACACCCAGTGTATTTAAACCTATTTGGATATGGTTTCAAATTCTGATGGTCTGTATTCATTATGGGAGCCTTAAGTGTGTTAGTGTTTCTATTTCTGTTTCGGAGTTAGCTTCACAAAGGTAAAACATATAGTAGTGCTTTCTTGGAGATATAAAGACATATGATTACTTTTGTGGAGACACTGAAACTGTTGCAGAAAATAAATGCTCAGTTATCAGTCTTAAAATCAGAAAAAGAGCCCATGCTGACAACATTCCCTTGAGTAAAAAGCTCATTCTGGTCAAAATAAAGAATAGCACTCTATTTGGCAGTTGTAGAAGAGACAGCTTCAATGTAAAAGGATACACACAGGGAAAGGGTCTTTTCCTGATGCTTGTTGACATGTCCAGAATATGAAAAGCAATTTGCAATATTAATGTAATCTTTACAAATTTCTTACTATTACTTCACTTACATTGACTTTCTCCCTGTAAGATTTAATAGTATATAATGGATAATTATAGAATTTCTAAAGATCTTAAAAATCAATTTCCTGCGGTTTCTTTTCTTCTATTTTTCGTTCCTAATTCTGTTTTCCTCTTCAAATCAAGAAATACAATTATTTGACTGTCTTTACATTCTCTTTGAGTGGTGCTTTCTTGCAATGTGACAACTTACCTTTGTATATAAACACAAGCTAGATGCTTGCATGCAAGAAAGAATGGAGTTAGTGAACCCAACTGGAGTAAAACATTGGCAGCTGCTCCAGCTGACATGTCCCTTCTTTCTTCCCTTCAGCACCATCTATTTTTTCCTTAATTCCAGTGAGTTTGTCAACAGTGATTTACTTTTTCTGTCTTCCAACTGCAAGGAGGCTAGACAACAGAAATTCCAAAAGAAAAGGTAACGTTTCTTCTCAGACTCTTCCGTGTGTAACTGAACCAACAACATATGGAAACTATTTTCTGTGGGCATGAGCAGTTTTCCCTGGAATTAAATGGAAACTTAAAATCTTAGTTTTCAAGAGCAACCAAAAGGTCCAGTTGCAATTTCAATGTATTCTAGAAATAGGTTCTAACAGTGGGTTTGAAAGACACTTCTGTCTGTCACAGTAGAGCAGATTGAGTGAGCCCAGTTGCTGTGTAATCTACACCATGGCCACCATTCCTCTGGTTTGGCTGGTCTCTCTTAGTTAACTCTTACCAACTGATGTACATGGCTGGTTGGATGGTCAGCACACTTCTGTCAGTTCCCTGTTTTGAATTATAACATAACAAAACTCATTTATGTTAGGATATTTTGTCAATGTTCCTTCTCATTGGCAGTTCTGCTGGATATGTGCATTAGTTACATTTAGTCTATAACAATTTAGACTGCATTTAGAAGCTTTCCTACTGCAGATTCACTCCTGAAAATTAAAAAGAAATTAATCCTAAAATCTATAAAGAATAACTATATTTTTTTTCATTGATACAGTCTATTGTATTACTGGTATAATAAATGTCCAGAGCTTTCTGTGAAGAAAAAACACAGCAAAGGTAGCTGATTTCAATAGTAGTATGTCAGAGATTAAGTTAACTCTCAGAAAAAGTACTTTTTTTCCCCTGTCCTTACCACAATAACATTGTTAGCACAAAATAAAAGAAAATTGATGAAAAAGATAGCGTATAGTTGATGTTGATGGAATGCATGTTTGTATCTAATACACCAGAGAAACTCTCCAATAACAGTTCACCCAAGTGAAAATATTGGACCATTTTGCTCCCAAGGTCAATGTCAATTGAGGTTATTGACTATATAAATGCTAAATACAAAAGTTTGTATTGTTCAAGGCTACTCTTAACTTGTCCACTATACTTTTCAAGGTTCCTCAGTTCCATTTAGAGTTTGCATCCCTCACTCATTTATGCCATTTCTATCTTTTTGTCCTGTTTCTTTCTTTAACAGTCTTTTCAGTCTGTAAATCCTAAACGTTAAAGGTCTCACTGTTATGGAGGGAAGAACATCACATTCAAGAACCCATTTTTAGCTTGTCTGCTAAAAACTGTCCATTTTCACAGAAAAAACTGTGCCTAGAGGAGCAGATATAGGAGACACAACTGCTGGGCTACACTCAGACACTCCATGGGATTCATCAGCCCATCACAGCCCTGTCCAGAAGCTCAGAGGACAACAGGAGTACAATGTCAAGTGGGAACACAAGTTGTAGACTCAGAGAGAGACAGTCTTGTCCAGGCCCATGGTTCAGATGCCACAGCTATCCCATGAGTCAAAGGGAATGTCTGTAAGATTATTTGACTGAATAAGGGTGAGTCACTACATAGAGAATTTGCAACATGTTATGAGATGCAAGGGGAAAGCATTTGGAATTACAAAGGAATTATTACAGTATGTTAAGAGGAGGAACCAAAGGCAAGGAAAAGGACAGAGGGATGGATATGGGTGATTTGGTGAGGAATAAGAATGAGAAAACAAAGGAGTAAGAGGATAAACAGGGACATTTGCATGTTAATAGTTTGTTGCTCTGTATAGTTTTCAGCCATGCTTTGCACCTGATCAGTTCAGTCTGCCTTACTTTCTTATCGAACTCCCTTCTAACTTTTTCCTTCTTAAGGGTATCTCTCTTGAATGTGCCTGAGTTTAAGGAGGCTTGAGTTCCAGCATATGTAATCAGACCAGGGGTCAGAGGTAGGAGCTGGGACAAGAGCAGTTGTGAGGGTGATTGGTTTTGATGATAAGCTGGATGAGCCAGTTGAGTAGGTGAAGTGACCTGGGAGCCAGTCTGTGTGTCTCTGAGGGTGAGACCACAGCAGAAGCTGGCTTTCAGAACATCCAGGGAGTTCCAGAGAACTGCTGGAGGGATCACGTGATGTGGGGGTTGATTAGAATATCTGCTTGCATCTGTCTCTTTGTGTGTGTGTGTGTCACGGTCTGTACCAGCACCTGGATGTGACTGCAGCCCTTGGGGTTGTGTGTGGAGATGGAAATGGAGAGACTGGGACTGAAGGGCAGACTGGGTGAGCTCAGCTGCTGGAGGGCTCCACCAGGTACAGCTGGACACATGTATACACTCACACACCCGCAGATACGTAATGAGAAATGGGATCAGAACGGTGCTTTTGGTGCTGTTCGTGTCTGTGTGAGTGATGAATGTTTCCATCTGCACTGATCTGTGTGGCCAGCTGCCTGCATAATGTGGAGTGTATCTGTGCTCTATGCCTGGGTGCCTAGGGGGAATAAATACCCAGCCTCACTCCTTACAGGACAGGGAGGCATGGGCTGCTGCAGCAGCTTTGCCTCTTCAAGCTACCAGATTTGATAACTGCAGAACTTGACATAAATTGTTCTGCAGTCATGCAATCTGTAGAATAATATTATTTATAAATATCTGAAGTCCAAAGCCAATACTAACATTATTGGGCAGATATAAAAAAAAAAGCCACCCAGAAAAAAACCCTGGTTCTTTCAACTGCCATCACAGATCTGTACACAGAGTATTTTTGGTGATTAGAGGGAAGTCAGTGAGATACATTTAATACTGAAAGAGATCAGGTTTTGAGGGGATTCAGCCTTCTGATATTTGTGAAAGATTCTTCATACTTTCCACCTTTCTGATCTATATGGGATTACTCACTGAGTAAAGAATTAATCACTGTGGCTAAAGTTGACAGAATTAGGCCCTGATTAATTTGGCTGAAATCATAGGAGGAGTCAGTCAGCACCAGTGCAAAAATAGACTGTGATTCTCATAGTAGTTCTTATTCTAACAATGCCATGGTGCCAAACTGGCTGCCTCTCATTAGAATTAAAAACTGTGACTTTTTCTTTAGTCATTTACTGGCTGCCTCTCATTAGAATTAAAAACTGTGACTTTTTCTTTAGTCATTTCTCCTTGTTTCTTGGTCTGTTTGATTCAAAGGTATTGTGCAGACTGCACAGTACAATGAACTGCTGTCCATGAATGGAACCAGAAGATGTACTGCATGACTCAAAATATAAGCCTGTAATCCTGAAGCACAATAGCTACTGTGATTTTTTTAATCCAAGGAGCTGCTCATAATCCTTTCACCGCTCTGAGAAAAATTAACCGAAGTGTTATATATTTGAATGTAATCTGCAGGACAATCTTTTAGTCATTCAAATCCATTGACTATTGAATACATTGCATACATTTTGCAATTATGACAGTGTGATAACAGTAGGATGTTACACAGAGCAACATGGAGTTTAGTTTGAACTAGTCATCAAAGTTTCTATCCTGATTCTTGGAAGATTTGCAGCCTAAGGCAACTACCATGGTTATCATATTGGTTAATTTACAAAACATTATTCTGCAATATTAATGCTGTGCTTTCAAAATCTACAGTGAACATGCACACAGATTATTAGTAAACCAGAAAACAAATTATGGCATTTGAGATTAAACATGGAGGTAATGAATGCAATGTCTGAAAAAAGAAGGTAAAAGAAAAGAAAAATAACTTTGTGTTTCCCATAAGTGTTTTTCTATATTTATATTGCTATTTCTGTTCAACAAGTGGAATAAAAAGGGAACTCTCTTTTTTCCCCCTTCCCCAAGCATCCTAGACTGAACTTTTGCAATGTGTAATTGCAATGGCTGTTATGGCACCACTGTTTCTTCCACCTCATGCACCTGTCTTGTTGCTGTTAGATCTCACAGGTTGAGACTGAAACCATAACATGGAAAGATATGTCTTCAGATTCTGTATGTGGGAAGTGCTGGAAAAATCATCTGTACATGTATGACCCTTAGGACCAGCCAGAAAATACTTCTCTTTCTTGCCAGAACAGTTTAATAACTTTTTTGAGGTGCAGGCTATAGTGGATTACTGTTTTTTGTAAAGTGTGTAATGAAGGATCGAAATAGAAAACAATTTGTCGAAAAAAGATTTCTCATAGGTTTTAAAATCTGTATCTGATTTTGTTTTAATCTGTGTATCTGTCTGTAGTCTAAGAAGATGAAAAGCTAATGATCTTGGTATTTCTCTGAACAAGTTTTTGTTGCCTCATGTAACTATTGCATCGATACAGTCCTTCTGTTTTGTAAATCTTTATAATTCCTCAGACAAAGGTTGTGGCTCAGAAGTATTTGTACATGCTGAATAACAGAGGTTTTCACAGTCACTGCATATGGAAGCTGCCATTTTAAAGCATCCATTTCATCTGTACAATTTAGTTTAGCTTGTTAAAATGAATAATCTTCCAAGGTCCTATAGTTATGCTGGAAATTTTCATTTGCAAAGTTTAATCAGACTTCCTGGTTCTGTTCCTAGCATTTATAGCTTTAGCATTTGATTGTCAGAGTCTTAAGTGACTGTAAAAACTCCACCAGCATTCAGATATTCAAGAAAATGCATTATATTTTCAGTAAATTTCTGCTTTAAAAATTCAGGTAAAAAGAAAGACTTTTAAAATTAATTTGTGCATAAAGCACATATATAATAGTTATAAACATTGCAACAATATCATTCAGGGTCTGATCCAGTAGGCCAAACTCAAACATATAAAAGTTATTAAAGCTTAAGTTCAAGGGCAGTGCAAAGCATTCTCAGAACACTACACTAATTTCACTTAATTCCTCCAGTTCTGTAAAGAGTGGCTATTTGAAAAAGTTAACGGAGTCTGTGTGGTTTTAATGAGATTTACTAAAAAGGTGAAGCAAAGAAATATAGCATTCAAATACATGAAAATAGCTGAAATTGCTCTTACTGCACTAAGCTCATTAAATTAACTTGCTTGAATGCTGGCTATTAGAATTATCAGAGCAGAGATTTAATAGGTCTAATGCATCTGTTTGGTGAGGTTCACACATCTCCCTACCCAAAGGTTATTGAGCAGGCACGGTGTATTTCTTTTTGGATATCTGTGGTGCTGGCATGTACACTGTCGCTCTAGTGCAGAGAAAGTGCTGTGTTAGTGCAAAGTCTGCTTAGGGCAAAGAAAGCAATTAAGGACAACCTGGATAGAGGTAACCCTTGGAAAAATTCTGGTGGAGACACAGTCCATGGTATACAGTAGAAAAATCACTCCAAATCAGGGTCTCAAGTTAAATTCAGTGAGTTTTTAAATGGATTTAATGGTTTAGATCTCATATGCGTCACTTAGTCAAGTCTCTGCTGCACTCTCCTTCCACAGTTAAACTGATTATTTCATTTTAGACCATGATAAGGAGTCTGAATGGGCAGGTGAACTTCACACAGTGTTAAAATTATAAAAAAATTTAATGTCTTTATTCTACAACCCCAGTGATGCAGAAGACTCTCCTTCATCCTGGTAGATAATATTAATTTCTGTTTCTCTACCCACAGAGCACGAGCTTTGCCACGCAATTTTAGAGTGAATGTAGTCAGCCAGCAGCCTCACAAATTCAGAAAACCCTTAATGCAACCAAAGAAGTAGAGCAATGTTGGAGCTTAGTATGATGTGAAAAGGCAATTTCTGGAGACTCACAGGTTTATTGAGTTTCAGCCTCCTGGGTACCAAACAGGCAGAGGCAGCACGATGTGTCAGTGCTATTTGGGCGCCGTATCTTTGCCGGGTATCACCCTGACAGCTTACAGAGCCTGCAAGAGGATGACCTTTTCTTGGGCACTCACTCTTACTTTTAACCTGTCAAATAGTTAGAATGCTATTAGAAATTATTAGTCATTTTACTACTAAAAAGACAATATAGCACTCAGCCTATTCATGGCATGAAAGAATAAAAAAGGGTTATAGACCAAAAGGTCGGAAATAGCAGAAAGCAAAAGCAATATTAAGCTTCTGCTTCGTTTTCTACTACTTTCAGTTCAGTCAAGTTTATTTTCTGGGAAGCATGATCAAGATAAGGTGAAAAAGGGTTTAGTAACAAACCAGTAAAAGTGGCATGATCATAAATCCTAGTATGTATATGTGTATATATTTGATTATTTATTTATTCTCCTTCTAGACACTACCCAAGGAACCTCAGAAGGGTACATTTCCTTTCTGACTGGGAAGGTGAATAAAACCAAAACCAAATATTCCATTTGTGCTGACCTTTTTAAGGAACAATTCCCACTTACCATGTTTTAAGCACCAACTCTGAAGCTCTGGGACTAATTAGATGGTCCATATGTTCTGATTACAATAAACATTATGCACAACTTCTGCAAAGAACAAGGTCACTGTGATTACCTATGTGAAGTTTCATCCAGGAAGTCCATTGTCTAGAGAAACTTATTGCTCCAAGCTAATAATTCTCTTCTCTTTTCTTTTTCTTCAAAAATACCACTTGAAGAGCAATATAAATATTTCATGGAATGGTACTTATTAAGTCATAAATTTTCAATCATAATTCAAGAACATTTTAAAAGGAGAAATTTGTTCTGCATTGTCAGAGAATAACTACTTTAAAAAATAAAACTGAAGAAGACGACTCTATAAATGCTTTTTTTTTTTTTGGTCTTCAGAAGTATTCTAAAGGTTAAAAAGCAATTAAAATTGTAAAATAAGCAGACTAACTGCTCATTTCATTTATTTTATCTTTCCCTTTCCTTCTTTGAATACTTTTTTTCTTTAAATGGTAATTTCCAGATATTGCTATATTTCATTTGTACTTTCTCTTTCTCTAATATTGTCACTGTAAATATCCCCTTAAAGTACTTCTCAAGTATCTGCCAAATGTCACTATTTCTCTACACTGACAGAATGATGTTAATTAGCTTTTCTCTTTAAATTGTTTCAAAATGTAGCTCTCTTAATTAAGAATGAAATTTAGAGAAAGCAGAAACTACAGAGACAATGCTCCCATTTTCTGCTTTTGCTTTTCTAGACCATGGTCCAAATATTTCCTGAAAGAAATGTATATTACTGCAAACAGAACATCCTTCTGATACTTACATTTGTTATTAAAACGGGTTACTCCTCACTAATTCCTAGACTGGGGCTATTTCTTCAAAAGTAATATGTGGATCTTTTCTTTCTTAAAAACACATTAGGTAAAAAGGCATCAACCTATATTTGCCTTCATTCAGCTGCGGGGTGGATATCGATGTGTAGAAAGGGTGGCATAAAACGATATAGCAAAGATTGTATGTTTTTCTAGATTTGCATATATCGATACAAGGCAGGTAAAATGGAGAATTCAAACAACCCTAAAATTTACATCACTTAAAAAAAAATAACCAGGCCTTGCATCCAATTTTTCTGTGATAGCATGCAAGATAATTCAAATCTGTCTCCAGCTGAATAATATGTTAGAGACAGCCAAGGGTGAAGATGTCATACACTGAACAGAAATAAAAAAAATATTTTAAACTGAGAGAAAAAATCCAGCTTCAGTAAGTGATCAGCCATTCAAGTAAAGAAGAGAATAACTGTGGTTTCATTCTCTGTTTTCTTGGTTATTTCAGTATGGATGTGTCAGTGAATAATGCAATTAAAAAAATTTAAATATGAGCAAGGACTGATGAGTCACTACTTTTCTTCTCAAAGCTTTAGCTAAATGCCACAGAATTTATATGATATTATGCACTGATCTTTTAAATTTTCTTTCTAATTTATTTGATTTTGTTTTAGAGCCCTTTCATTTATTTTCAAAGACCTGAATTTTGCTCACTAGATTTCTCTTTTCCCCAAGTTCCTTTTCCCTTTACATTGCTACATTTTTGGGATTTTTTAAAATAATTATTCTTTCCATATGTTAATAAGATTTTAAACAATGAAAAATATGTGTTCATAAGATGAAGAGGTATTTTTGGTATTTGTTCTTTTGCAAGAAAGAAAGAAAATTTGTATAGATAAAGTCAGTGCAGTACTCATAATGTGATGACATAGATGACTGTGATTTTATTTAGACAGAAGATCTCTGCTGAAGGTAGATTTCAGACAATTATATTGGTAAAAAAATAGGTAAAAACTGATGAAGTCATTAAATTTTCAAAAATTACAAATTATCCCGTAAAGCTTCAGTGACTGCAAATTAGCCTTTGCTATAGCCCTGTGCTAACAATCTATAGATCATTTTATTATTCATGAATTTTAATAATTTCAGGACACTACAGGTCATCTTATGCTCATTTGTTTGCTAAACACCTTGTGCTGGTATGCCTGTGCTGAAAAATTGCTACTATTTACTTCCCACAAGACACACAGGCAACAAAGTGGTGGATTTGGCCCCAGACATCCACTATGCCAGGCAGCATATATATCTTGCTGTCAGGGAAATAAATGAGCCCTTAAATTGGCTGCAAAGCTTTAAGAACTGAAATTTATATGTCTAGTTATCAAACAGAAAGTTCAGAACACCTGCCAATATGAAGCATAATTGTGACAAACTGTTACATTTTACCTTTAACTTTTTGGCATTAACACCACAACTTCATTATACGGATCTCATCCTCCCTACCCCTCCTTTCTCCCTCCATCCAGATCAGTCCCCCTCCAGAAAAACACTCACTATATTTATCTCTTTGCAAGTGCTGAACAACCATCAATACATTTGCTCATCTCTCATCTGATGCAAAAAACAATCAAACCTATTAAAAACACTAAAATTTCCTATGAGAATAATAAAAAACCCCTCACAGATTACCGTAAAAGGCTAGTGGCATTTAGATATTTGATCTTTATAACCTGCTTGGAAGGCTTTCCATAGAATGTCTACAACCATTAAAAGATTCTAGGTTATTTGGTTTGTTTTGCATTACTTTAAAAAATTCAAAATATCTCTGTTTTCTTTCATTGGACGACTTCACTGTCCTTCCCTCTGTGTCCCAGTTTCAATGCAACATTTTTGTTGCAATAAATCCAGCAGTTGCTAAACCCTTTACATTTTATCTAAATACTCCATAAAGGGAAAAAAAAAGCAATAAAAATTCCACTTGTCTCTGAACCACCTTTAAACTGTGTACTATGTGCACTGCAAGTAAGTAAATATTTTCCTTTTTGTGCATGTGTATGTCTGTTTTTCCAACCACTAACAGCCACATGAAAAAAAGTAGCATATTTAAAGAGAACATTTTTTTCCTTGGTTTTATTTTTTGATCTATCAATCAAGAGCCTATCTAGGCTAAAACTCAATTCTACATCAAACAAGAAATCAATATGGACAGCTTAAAAATTCTTAAATGCCTTGAACAGCTGAACCTTTCTGTTCAATAAAGAGAATATGAACAGTCTTAGAAAGATAATTAAATGTATGGCACTTAATGTTCTTTATTATTTTGACCATGCTATTTAGCTTTTCCCAGCTCCTGTGCACTGCCTAGTCAGGAAGTTTAGTTGTGGACAAAGTAATTCAATATGATAATTTGTTGCATTAGCCAGATTTTAAGTCAAAAATTGGCCAAAACGCACTTGTTCCTCCTACCAGCATGACTATATCAGTGATTTGAAATTATCTGAAAACATAGAGGTAGTTCACACTCTTCAAAGAAAGAAAGATGAGAAATAACTCAGTGAAAGGTAGACTTCATTTTCACCTTCACAATGCTGCATGCTAAATCTCTAATCCCCACAGAGAAGTTCCTCACATTTATTCCCAGGATCATACATTTAAGGCATGAAATGGCCCTTTGTGTTCTTTCCATTCTTTGGCCAAGGAATATTGCATGAAAGCACCATAAAGAAAAGGCTAAGGGGAAGGTTACTTCCTTTTAGGTTCTTTCAACCAGACAGTGGTTGAGTTGCTCAGATTAGCTCAACTACAGTTGTAGAGGTGCTTTTTAAACACGGTATGCAAACAGTTGTCATTCTAGAAAAGCCTATTTAGTGGGTAAAATAATGGTGTGTATACAAACGACTTTCAATTTGATGATTTCATCAATTGATTTAAGTAATTTTAAATAAAACATTTCACCAGTTTTTGGTTCATGTTTTATCATGAAGTCTTATATATAGTAATATAGGTAACAAATTATTAAGTGCTAATTTAAACATAGATTGCATTGCCATAGAAGCTCAGACTGAGGTTTTTACTAGACATTATCACAGAGTCTGAAATATCATGTTACATTCAAAATGTGTTTTCATTCAACAGTTATTCAACTGTTAATTTCACAAAATAATACAGGACATTGTGAGTCTTGATGATAATATCCAAATTAGACACTCAAAGAAACGACAATAAGAACACACGTCTACCTAAATTCTACCTAGGAAGCCTGAATGCTTAAATTGAACCAGAAATCTCAAATAACTAGTCAGAAAAATTACTCCTCAGCACCACCTGAAACTCACATATGATAATCATATCATATCATCATATCATATCATATCATATCATATCATATCATATCATATCATATCATATCATCATATCATATCATATTCATATAGTATAATCATATCACATGTGATGGATTTCAGATGGTACTGGAGGGTAAGTGCATAAAAACTATGTCTTCCTGTGATAAATTTTGATGTAACTAAACTGTAAGCTAAAATGTACATGGTCATATTTATGAGTAAAAATAGCAGTCAGTTATCTAAATCCTTCCTGAGTTCACTATTATTCCCATACTAATGGAGAATAGCCAAACCAGCCAGTCTCAGATGCATCTGAGAAGTTATGTGTTTTGAAGTTGTGGCTAACATCTTCAGGATTCTTTCAATAATGCATAAAGCCAGACATTGTTTTATAAAAAGCTAAGTTTCCTGAGGAATAAGGTACTGAGTCCTAGACTTTTCCCAGGTTGTTTAAGATAATCACAGATCCTAAATTCTAAGTACCCTAAGTAGCTAAACGCTACACTAAGTACTTTCACCCTGTCAAACTGCACCAGTTAAGTCCAAGACTGTGAGAGGAAGTCAGTTTTCCTCTGGCTAAGGTTTTTTCTTAGAATTTCTGACCCTGTTCCTAGATTTAATCTGGTGCAATATAAAATAAAGTTGTACAATTTTACTTAGAGTTATGATGCTTAATACAGGCAGGCTGTGTTTCACAGCTGAAGAGCAGAAACTGCTTATTACCATCCCCAGAGGTATGTAAAGTGTGAACAGATAGAGTTCCTAGGGATTTGATTTAGTTGTGGACTTGGAAGTGCTAGGTTAGTTCTTGGACTTGTTGATCTTAAAAGATGTTTTCTACTCTGAAGTTTTCTATGAGTCTATGATTAGATATATATGTGCTGAGATTATGTAGTTAATTTTTTCAGAGGTGGTTTTAGTCTTACATCTGAAGAGATTCCACAGGGTATGTAATTTGTCTTGACCCATAATATCTGTAAAACTGGCCTGAAGAGATCTGACTGGTCTTAAAATAACAAGAAAAATATTCTGAAAAATACTGTCCAACAGAAAATCTCAGGCTTGTCTGGTGCAAAATGAAGTAGAACCGCCTTTAACATTATATTGCAGAAAATAAAATTATGATCAAATAAAAAAATTCTAAAAAAAAACCCTCCTAGGCATCATAATTTTCTCCTTAAGTTTATCAGACCAACATATGACTCAAAATCTCTTAAAGCAATGTGATTTTAAAAAAATCACAAAATTACAGCTTTTTTAGTATCAGTATATGAGATGAAGGGTTTGGTGGGAATATTTGGCACAGAAATGCCCATCTATCTCAATTATTCACTCTCTGTATTAGAAATTTTTCTGTAGGGAAAAGTAAAATTTATATCTATCATTTTGGGATTAATTAAAGGGTTTTTTGGGTCACCAAATTACCATGATTGCAAGTGTGAATTAGTAAATACTTGTACAAATAAACACATGAATAACTGTTGGATTGATTGCTACAAGGATATTTGCATGTGTCTTCATATGATCAACATAATTTATTTTTTTCATTGTGTCTATGTGTCTAACTACAATTTCTATGTAGTACAAAATGATTTTAAAATTACTTATAAACATTCATGTGTTTTGTTCTTCTTTGTTCCCTGGTTACATATTTCTCAGGTACGTAAAAAAAAGAATGGTTCTTACAAAATATGGTCTTCTTTGTCCTGGTGAGAGTGATGTAAATGAAATCTGTGGTGTGTCAGCACATCTAGTTAATTAGTGATATGAATCATGGAGTTTTTTGTTTGATTATTTGTTTATTTCATGCTCTGTTAACATAAAGAAGAAACACCAGAAAAGAACATTCCAGCTGTGTCAGAGAAACAAATTTGAACTGTGAATGCTTTAATCCCCCAAGAAATAGCAGGGCCCCAAACTTTAAGTGAAACAGGCATTGCGCTGCTTAATATGAAAAAAAGGATTTAATCGTATTGGCTTTGGTGGATGCATGGTGCTGATGTTGAATAGTTCTGAAAAAATCCAACCAAATTTACCTAAATATTACAAACAAATGCTATCTAACATATAGATCTTAGTAACTTACATATAAATAGTAACTGTGCATACATAAGTTCACAAATAATCTCATGAAAACTAAGGAAAGTACATGCTCCCACTATAATCTACTGTAAGTAACATAAAATGGATGAATCTCATTAAGTTCTTTAGCAATAGAAAATTATTATCCATGGTTTTAATTATATCTATATTATCCATTCCATGACATAAGTTCAGAATTAATGTGAAGATTTTGCATAATTTTATCTACAAAAATAGCTGTTATAATAGACTGGATTGTGGGGTACACACACAACCTATCATGGAGACCTAGCATGGGCCCAGAAGGTGCTGATCAGTGACACACAGTGTCTAGCTGGAGACAGTAAATAGAGGTGTACCCAAGGTGTCAGTGCTGGGTCTGATCCTCTTTAACAAGCCAAAGGCACCCTGGCCTGTATCAGCAACAGTGTGGGCAGCACAACAAAGTCAGCAGTCATCCCCTGTACTCAGCACTGGTGAGGGCTCACCTCAAGCCCTGTGCTGTTTTGGGCCCCTTACAAAAAGTAAGACTCCGAGGTGCTGGAGCATGTCCAGAGGAGGGCAGTGAAGTTGTTGAAGGGTCTGGAGCACAAGTCTGATGAGGAGTTGGTTGAGGAAGCTGAGGTTGTTTAGCTTGGAGAAAAGGAAGTTCAGGGAGGATGTTCTTGCTCTCTGCATCTACCTGAAAGGAGGTTGTAGTGATATCTCCTCCTCAAGTTGCACCTGGGAACATCCAGTTGAAACTGGATATTAGGGAAAATCTCTTCACTGAAATGATGGTCAGGCGTTGAAACAGGCTGTCTGGAGAAGTGGTGGAATCACCATGCCTGGAAGCATATAAAAAATTTGTGGATGTGGCATTTGGGAACACAGTTTAGTGGTGGACTTAGCAGTGTTAGATTTATGGACTCCATTCCTTGACTCCTTTTCTAACCTTAGTGATTCCATGATTTTATGATCTTCATTAATGGTCTGAATTTTGAGGCAGAGTGCACCCTGAGCAAGTTTTCCAGTGACAGGAAACTGGGAGGAGTGGCTGATATGCAGGGAGTTGTGCTACCACTCAGAATGACCTCCACAGGCTGAAAACACGGGCTGACAGGAATCTCATGAAATTCAGCAAGAGGAAGTGTAAAGTCCTGCACTTAGAGAGGAATAACCTTATGTGTTGGTACAAACCAGGGCCACCCAGCAGGAAAGCAGCTTAGCAGAAAAGGACCTTGGGGCCATGCTGGACAGCAACTTGAACTAGAGTCAGCAATGTGCCCTTGCTGCAAATAAAATTAATGGCACAGCTTTAAGAGTATTCATGCAGAGCACATGAGTGATCCTTCCCCTTCACTCAGCACTGCTGGGGCTGCATTTGGGTGTTACATCCAGTTCTGGGCTCCTCGGTGCAAGAGAGACATGGATGTCAGCAGTGAGCCCCCAGGATGGCTAAGGGACTAGAACACTTTCTGTGGGGAAAGGTGACAGGGCAGGCACTGCACAGCCCAGAGGAGGGTCAGGGGAGATGTTCCCAATGTACACAAACACCCAAAGGGAAGCTGCAATGAAGACAGAACCAGACTCTTCTCACTGCTGCCCAGTGACAGGACTGACCACTCTCACATGCGCCCTCACAATCCCTGTAAATTTTGTGTCTCCTTTCCCACAGCCTACTGAGATCTTTCAGCTGGACATTTGGAGAATCATGCCACGTGTAATGGATCTAAAGTTTAGTCATATTTCATAGCTTCAAATTATTTGACTTAAAGTACTTGAAATGAAGGCTTTTAAGGTAAAATCTATTTTTTAAAAAAATTATTATATCATGTGAGGTGCTAATTCATAGCATACAAAAAATGAATTGAGGGAATTTTAAGAGAATTTCCATTGTAGAACTGCAAGTACTGGATGGAACACTCTAAAATTGCTGCAGATTTATGACAGTGCTGCCTAAGAAAATTTGGCTCGGGCAGTTTCTATCATTGAATTGAAAACCCAAAGGGATAAGCTTTACTAAAATCTCCCAGGTAAATAATGGCATGTGGAGGAATAAAGATTAATGCCCAATTTAATAACAGGAAATTAACACCTACAGTTTTACTCATCAAGGAGAGAAGAAGATCCTTAAAAACATATTTTTGCATTCTTTCAGCACTTTCGGTCTCTTCTGTCTTTGACCTAGTTAGAATTCCTCTTTAAAGAATCAATTACATGTCCACTTCTTTCCATTTTCAATTCGTTCTGATGCTTGAGGAGCAATCAGAAAGACTTTTTATCTTTCTGATGTGCAAGCCACAGATCGTACAGAAGAGAAACTGTGCCAAAATGAACCCAGTCTAAGTAGTAGCTCATCTTGTTCATCTTTATCTTACATATTCTGCTAATGCTCTGGAAGTTATACTTCTCCAGTGGTATAGAGAACTATGCATTGATTTCAAGTTGCTGTCATAGCACAAGGGACTGGTGGGTCCCAAAGGGGAGTGGCTCCTCATCTGTAGAAGTAGACAGCACTTTTGGCCTTTTTTTCAGAGTTCAAAAAGCACCAAGTTCACAGGGCTGAAACACTCCCCATGGGACCTGCCACAAAGCTTCCTGTGAGCTATCCTTTTGTCACTGGGAGAAGGGTTCCTACCCCCTCCATCTATTCCAAGATTAATTTCTGCTGAAATTCCACATTTGTTTTCCTCTGTTAGCTTTATTTCGTCCTAGTCCAATTGAAACAACACTTCTTCAAGAGAGTGTTAAAGAGTATTTAAGCTCTGTGGAA